>JAQGAW010004076.1:0-11430 GCA_034698025.1 Phthiracarus crinitus | reverse complement strand
AGTTCCCAAAGTGGCACACAAAACACTGCACAATACAATCAAACCAATAACAGTTTAAATTAATTATATTTATATTAAACAGATATCAATTAAACATAAATATATAAGGAGTGATGGTTAGAAAAATTGAATTTTTAAAGTGAACGCTATAATAGCAAACAAAGCACTAAATAGTTAAAATAGGCTTAAAGGCGCTCATTAAGATTTTCAAGCAATTGCTAGAAAATCGTATAATAGTTTAATTAATGAAAAGTTTGTCACTTTACTCGCTTTTCACATAATACAAAGTGAGCTTATTGTGAATGTTTAATCGCTTTGTTTTTAAATCAAAGCATTAATTTTTTAATTGATTTTATTTTACTTTAGAAAGTCATACAGACAATTTTTAACAATTTTTCGAGTACGGTATTAAGCAAATTAGAATTAAATATTCATAATTAAATTTACCATATAATAAATATTCAATTTAATAAATGTTTATTTTTATTTTTCAAAATTTCTAACATTAATCAATAACATATTGTATATTTTAATCAAGTTTATTTGAAGTTATTTTTGAATAAAGTAAAATTATTTTCACCTAAATTTATATTTAAGTAGAGCATCGATTCTCTTATCGCGAGTGCTACCAACAGATGCACCGAAATTAAGGTTACGATTCACGTTATAACCAGCTCCGAAGTCAACCATTTTTTCGTTACCTCCGGGAGAATAACTATACCCTACTTTTCCTCTCGCATCCCATTTATTATTCACTTGACGTTCTATTAAGTATAAAATACGATTTATGATTTTGAATTAATAATTTTTTGAAAATTGTTGTATTAAACTAATAATTAAAATAAAAAATTTAATTATGAGTTAAAACAACGAAAATAAATGTTTTCTCAATTATGAAAAGTAATTTATAAAATATAAATAATTACGCGCTGCAATATCGACACTTCCCGAACGACTATTCCCTCCGACATAACCCTCCACTCGAGAACCGCTATTTGGTTTCCACTTATACAGACTCGAACCAGGAAATTGAGATTCAATTTCTACAGTTATTATTAAAACTAATATCAATAAGAACATAGTTTTTGAAATCATGATGATTGTAGTTATAATAAAAATAATAAAATTTTAACTAAAATAATAATTTAGTTAAACACAGCATTTATATTATTTTATAACATTGCATTTTAATAACTTTACCCGTATTATATCAGTAACATAAATTTTTTAAAGCTTCCAACTGTTAATGTTTTGTTAATCAGAGCATATCATTAGAGATGTGAAATCCCATCACCGAAAACTTCTAAATAATATTTAATTTCCTTATATCCAACAACAATTGAGAAAAAGCTTTTTTTATGGCCAAAAAACTATTAATATTTAATTAAAATCCTTTAATTTAATTTTTAATTTATTCACTTTAAATTTCTAAATTAAAAAATAATGGCAGATGTTATTGTATATAATCTTATAATACATATTAAACATTAAATTTATAATATCAATTTTAACTTATTTAAGAAAACTTTAATTTTTGTAATTATTAATTATTACCATTTTTAATTTTAAAGTTAATAAATTAAAAGTTTCCTATCTAATTAATTGTATATTTATTGAAGAAATTAATATTTCTAATGTATACTAGTTTTAAAAAAATATTTGGAATTTTTCCTTGTTTTTGTAACCACCAAAAATTAAAGTTTTTATAACCAAATAACCAACAAATTTAATTCCCTAAAATATACAATTGACTAGTAAGCGGGCCCCCGATTTGTCCGGCTCCTCGGACCCCGACAATAGTCATCGGGCCGGAAATTAAAAATTCGGGCTTTGTTTCTTTAATTTTAATGGAATATTCGCTTTTTATATATTTTTGAAATCGAAAAAATATTAAATGTATCTTTTTCGTTTAATTTTTGCTAAATTAATATCGAGAGATAACTAATACTCATACAAAATCTGCTAAAGTTGATATTCAATCTTTTTAGGATCTTATTGCGAGTTCTAACTAAATTTCTTTTTTGATTTCTTTAGATTTCTAAATAAAACAATTTTGTACATAATTAACTGAATCGGGCCTGAGCGGGCCGGGCTTTTCACTTTTAGAAATAATCGGGCTCGGGGTGGGTCAAACTTTAAACTTTCGGGTTTCTGTTAGTCTCGGGCCTAAAAATATTAGCGATTTACTAGTCTAATATACAACTCTGCTTTTCAATATTAAATTATATGTAATTTTAAACAGAATCAGTGGTTTAAACTTCTATATTAATTTTGATGTTTTAATGTGGGACATTATAATTAATTATTTGAAAGATTTGTAAACTCTGTTTTTTAATATCATTTAAAATCAACAGAGGGTTTTTTTGCAATGAAAATATGTTTAATCAAAAAGTTTTTTTGTATATCAATGGAAAAAAGTAAGGAAAAAATATGTTTTATTTCGATTTTAGAATATAAAATTTAATAGACATTTTAATATTTTAAGCCTATGTTTTCTTTTCAAATATATTTTCAATGAACATAAATCTATAAATTTTCAATATAATCGGTTTAAACCTCGAGAAACCAGAACAGATGGGAACTATAATATTTTCTGAAATATCTAATCATTTATGAAGTTACACAATCCTTCTTTTAACCCAATAACAAATCCAATTGACATGACAAAACAGTTGAATTTTTATTTATTGTTTATATTAATCTTATTTATTTTTCATATTCAATTCTATGAATTATTGCTGTTATGTGGAATAATATTTATCATCTTTAACTGTTTAACATAAAGGCTTCGATTTTAAGTTTTATTTTTATTAGGATTCTTTTTTTTCTATTTCAAAGAAACGAAAACACTAGCAATTATACTTAATTAATAAAAATAAGAAATTGTTTGTTATGTGTTGTTTGAAATAAAGTTAATAGACTTTATTTACTTTATCACCAGAGCCGTACTTTTTTTGTAAAGACATAGCATCTATTTAGTGCAGAAAATACCTAAATTTCGTAAATAAGCAATATTATAGTTAAACAAGATCGATACGTTTATAATATATGACTTTGATTTTAAATTAGTAAACTCTTTATTAAATCTTTATTAAACGTTTTATTCCACAAATTATGCCAATAATTAACTATTATACTGTGATCAAGTGGCAAATGCCACAAAATATGGGTTTTAGACTATATAACCGCTAATCTTAATTCTATATTAATATACAATACAAAAAAATTATTACTCTACGGCAAAAAATGGGATATGTCAAAAAAATACGTTATTACGTTATTACAGCCACCGATTGGCGGATACTAAAAAATTTTGGTTCCATAAGATATCGCCATCCTAATCCTTTCTTTCTATCTGTATACGGCAAAAAATGGCATATGTCAAAAAAAAATCCTTACTATACGACAAACATATTTGCATAATTTTTTCTATTTTCAATAATGAAATAGATATTTTTTATAAGCTTTTTTTGTTTTTTTTTGTACAAAGTTAGGCTCGATTTATCACATCCAATAACGAGATTGTTTACGCCCGTAAAACAAATATGCTTTAATAATAATAGTAATACAAATAAGGCATTCAGCAAAAGATAATTTGATAAATTTTTTGAGTTTAATCATTAAAAGTAAACAATATTTTTCTCTTGTATTCGCTGTTATAATTAAGTGAATACAACGCTGTTTTAGTAAAACTGATAATTTTTATAGTACTAAGATTAATGGACAGACGGATTGACAGACATTTTAAATCCAATCGATCCTATAGACAAAGTGAGTTAAAAATATGTATAAATATTAATAACTTAATAAAAATAATATAAACGTTAAATAAATATGTGACTCAAATTGTTATTCAATATTGTTTATTTTTTTAAAGTATAATCAATCAGAAACATGTTATACTTCAATACAAATCATAAACTATCATATACTGTGTAATATTGATGCAGCTATTATGAAATATACATAAATTGATGTACAAGTAAATTGTCATGTGGTTTAGTGGTATAACTATTCATTAATTTCAAACTTATATAAGCAAATAGTCAAATAAAGTCTAAAATTTATAAAAATTTAAGTTCAAGTATTTAGTAAAATTCTTTTTTTTAACTAACACTAATTTAACAAAATTGGTCTAAAAATGTGTTCAACATTTAAATATAAACGAATTTTATCTGTTTTCAAATAATTCATAACAACCAAGGCTTCCGCGCAGAAAAGATGTAGCGTAGTATAATCAGTATAAAATAAAAACTAGAAAGAGTATGAACATACATAATGAGCTCACTTTGTAGTTGATTTAAAGATAATTCATTAGTATAGTCAAATTTTTGTGTGTTAAATATTTTTGGCATTTAATTTATTTATAATATTGTTGCATAATTTTATTTTATATTTGTTTATAAGCAGTTATTTCTTTTACTAAATATTGTTTTAATGAAAAAATTTTAAAGTTTTATATTATATTGTTACAAATAACACTTCGGTGAGTGTTTTGTGAATTTTGATTCAGTTGCGTTTTAGCTTTAAAGCTATTGTTTAGCGGACACTCAAAAGTATTATATATAAGAAAATTAATACTCGTGTGATTGATTTTAACTAGAAATAGTTTAAATAATGTTATTTTAAATAATATCTGATCCATTTTTATCCTATGTTTATTATAATTTAATAGGACAAGAGACCCACTTCCGAATACTTTGATTTCTCACTCCCGCAGTTTTTCCCGAGCCCGCGTTCGCATCAATTTCCCTTGACCTTAAAAATTTGGCACTAACTGTATTTAGTTTGCCTTTAAATAGTTACGTACTGTAAACCGATAAATAAAAAGCTACTTTGTGTAAAAAACACAGATCGTGTTGTAATAACTCTATATATGTAATTAATATGCTTATATTACGACAACAACAGTGACATGCGCTTACATATTATAGTTTACATCTACCTGTTGCGCACTTAAGAAAATTTAATATATATATAGCAAATTTTGATTATTTTGACCAAATCTTTATTTTTTTTCTTCATAAAAATAGACTCCTATCCCTTTATTAATATAAAGACAGACAGACAGACAGACGGACGGACGGACGGACGGACAGACACAGACAGACAGACAGACAGACAGACAGATATGTCAAATCAAATAGCTCTTTTTGTTAAATTATTCTGTAAAAGCTCAATTAAAATTTATATTAAAATTTATTTTTGTAACCGAAATCAGCGCTTATTTATTATATCTCAATGCGTGTCATAAAAATCTATCAAATATTTATTCTGTGAACAAGTGTTGAGTATAGTATACCATACAACTAAATTTAACTTTTATTGTTGTGAAACACTTGCATCTTATGTTCAAAATAATATATGAATATTAAATATTACTTATTAATAATGATGAGAGTAAGCTCATTCTTGCTGAGCTTGATCTTGAAACTCCTGAGCTTAAGCTCAAAATCTGGAATACTTTAGATTTAGCTTCAGAAAAAATAACACACTTGAACTTTAGCTTATAAATATAAGCTTTACAGACTCTGAGCATTGAGCTTTAGATTTACCCTAAATCTATAATATGAGCTTGAATTGAGTTCGAACTTACTCTTTTCATTACTTATTAGTGTGTTTTTAATAAAATATGAGTATAAAATAATACTTATTAAATATGCAAACACATAGAAGTGCAATATTTTCGTTTGTTTTAATGTTATTTACATTTTTCATTACTTATATTGTAATAATGAAAGTAAATGAAAATAATGATTCTTATATTAATAAAATATTCTCCACAATAAATTTTCAGTGTAATACTGTTTCTCCTCTGAAATGTGAATCTGATTATAATGAAGTAGTTGTTAAGGAAGAATCTAACATTAATTCTAGAATTAAAAGAAAATAAAAATTAAATAGCATTACAATTATGGTGTTAGACAGTATTTCAATAGTGTTTGTGATAACAGCGACATATACGAGACCAACACAAATACCAGATATGACAAGACTCGCACAAACACTAATGCATGTCAAAAACTTATTTTGGATTGTAGTATAAGACAGCAGTCATAAATCAAAATTACAATCCGTTCATTTATTAGGCACGTAACAAATAAAGGGCTTTGAATTTTGTATTCAAACACACAAGTTGTTTACGAAGAAGATTCATTTATTCGTAGTTTGGAAATAAAGATAAGCTAAATCGAACCAAAAGCGAGTAATTGTACGGAAATACGTGTATGGCACACACAAACCAAATCAGTCACAGCTCACATATATGAAAACTTAGCAAAAGTGATAACTTTAATAATAGAAATTTGACAGTTTTATACGAATAAAAATCAATATTCCACTTTTATTAACATTTAAATCAAAGAATTGTTATAAAAAAAGTTAAAGTTCGCTCAAATTAGTATATTATTTATTATTGAATTTATAACTTTTATAAATTACTAGAGATAAAGCCCGACTTCGTCGGGCCGAAATGATTATAAATTTGTATAAAAACTCATTTCATCAGTTCTAATCTCCATGACCTCATCAAGTCCAACCATGACCTTAACCCAATAAATGGAGACACCATCACAACCTACCAGGTCCCAACCCGACAAACCCGAAACCAACCCCTAACCACACGGACCCGAGGCCTAAAAACTCGGATTCCACCCTTAGCCACCCGGAAATCAACCCTGACCATCCGAACACCACTTAAAAATATTCCCAACCCAACCCGATCAACCCCAAACCACCCCGACCAACCCCATCCTACCCAAATCAACCCCATCCCAACCCGACCTACCACAAACCACCCTGACCAACCCCACCCTATGCCACCATATGCCACCCTATCATACCTAACCCTAACACAAACCACCCCAACCAATCCCACCCTATCCCAACACATTCCACCTTATCACACAACCCGACACGACACACCACCCGACCCACCACACCACCCGACCCACCACCTGACCCTACCGTACCTGACCGACCACCCTTCCTAACCGACCACCCTACCCGACCCACCGCCCTACCCGACACGAACCAACACCCTACCCGACCCGACACAACCCACCACCCGACCCGACCCGACCCACCACCCTACCCACCAAACAAATTCATTACTTTTAATAATTTATTATCTTCTATATTAAAATAATTAATAAAAAACTTTAAAAATATAAGAATATTTAAAAAACCCAAATTTATATATTTTATTATGTTTTTACAAAAGTATTGTTAATCATTTGATTGGTCCAAAAACATGATTTAACTGGTTAACCGAATGTATCGAATATTTATTGCCCGTACGTTACTTGTAAACCATAATTACACAATGGTAGGAAGCTCTAGGGGGGGTCACGTTCCGGGAATATTGATTTTTAGAGGGGGCAAAAATTTATCTGATTTGAACGACAATTATTTTCGTGATTAAAGTCAGCTCGAAAACCCGAACATTAGCTGAGCTGAGCTTAGCTGAGCTAATCCAAAAATTTAAGAGCTGAGCTGAAATAGTTTTCAGCTCCAAATAGTTTGAGCTGAGCTGGATATTGTATAAGCTGAGCAGAGCTGATAAGGTGAAACTTTTAAAAAACAGTTTTTAAGAACAAATTTTTATTTAAGGGATTTGTTAGTTTGCCCAGTATTTTCTTAAAAACTTATATAATTGTGTCAAAAGCATACACTCATTTATTAGAAATTCAGATCTCTATGAATGTGTCGGAAATTGTTTATTAATTATAATTGTCAGACACTAGTGTTTCGTTTCTTTAACATGAAAAAATAGCAATTAAAAAATAAGTTATTTAGAAAATTTTATAAAATATTACATTTAAGATGTGATTGCATTTATTTATAACTCGTAAAACCCGTTTCAATTATTTTTATCATTTCTATTCATTACTACCGGTAGAGTAAAGCCCGCCTTCGGCTAAAAATAGTATTAAGTTTAAACAAAACGAAAACCTTTCTTGTAAACATTTCTTTTTCCTATACAAAACCCAGAATTCTGCAAACAATAGGACCCTATTTCAGATCTCAAATAACCCAAATATATCGACACGTCAACTCCATTTCAAGGGAGACCCCAACAATCGCCACCAGACACCAACATTCCCCATCAGACACCTCCTTTAGCTACCCGACCCCTACACTCACCGGACTACACCACTCCCACACCCTACCACACCACTCCAACCAACAGCACCACTCCCCAACCGGCCCCAACATTCATCATCCGACCCCACTACAACCCACCCGATCCAATTACTGCTCACCCTAACCCATTACAACCCACCCGACCCAACCACACCCAACCACAACCAACAACACCCAACTACACCCAACCACACCCAAACACACCCAACCACACCCAACCAGATTCCACCACTCCACACACCGAGATTACCACTCCATTCCAATCGAGACCCCACCACTCGCTACGAGAAAATAACATTCCCCACCAGACCACTCATTTCAGCACACGACCCTTACACTCACCACATTACACCACCACTCCCTCAGTAGATATGTGTGGATTCGCTGTGAATTTGTGGTATTTATTTAGCAAACCTAACTTTACAGTGTAATATAAAGTTGGTTACGAAGAAGATTCCTTTATTCGTAGTTTAGAGATAGTGTTAAGCGAAATCGAACCAAAAGCGAGTAATTGTACGGAAATACTTGTATGGCACACACAAACCAAATCAGTCACAGCACACATATATGAAAATTTAGCAAAAGTGAATAATATTAATGAATCATTAATAATGATACATATTTGACAGTTTTATACGTATATTATATTTCACTTTTATGAACATATAAATCAATGAATTGTTATAAAAAGTTAACTTAAATAAGTATATGATTTATTATTGAAATTATAACTTTTAAAAATGTTAGTTATAATATAAATTGTTCGAACGGATTGAACACAATTTGTTTCATACGCTCTAAATTATCGCAATTTCACTTAAATTCATTTCAAAAATACAGTAATAATTCCCTTAAAAAATATAATCATAAAATCCCTTAATTAATAAAACCCGAGTTTAAAATAATAAAATCAATTAAAGCATTAAAGCCTTATTCCGTTCGATTTCATCAGCCAATTCGGGAAACCGATTCTTTAATATAAATTCCTTAAGTGGATATTTATTGTAATCGTTATAATGAGGACAAAACAATGACCACATAATATTTCCAGCAGCAAAAAATTCCATACCATTCATATATTCATTTAATTCATTTTTGTTTGGGAATTGTTTCTCTAATGTTAGTTTATGTCGCAAATATTCCTCTTCGTATGCATCTATTAATGTGAAACACTTCTTAACAGCAGCTTCAAAGTCATAGGTTTCCTTATGTAAAAATCGCAAGATATTATACTGTGGTTCGCCATCGGATACTTCTTTCTTATACGAATAACAATCGTTTATTAGGATTACATGTTTGGCTATTAAACTTTCCATTTGTTTTAGAATTGGATTCTCAGTGAATTCCGAGACATCGATATGAACGGAATACGGTATTAAAGCTAAATAAGGCTTTATAGCACCAGTAGATTCACGTAATTCAATGATATCGTCAAATGTTTTGATATGTTTCATAGATATATCTTCTTTAAAATAAACACACAAATTTGCCTGCAGTTCAAAGATAAAACGATAGATTGGTGTTACGGAATAAAATGATCGAACGTTTTCAATAATCCCATGAATGATCAGTTCGTTAGGCTTTTCCGGTGTTTTAGTGCTGTACACTGTACTTATCAAATCTTTCATTCCTTTTTCTGAATTTTCGACACCAATAAAATCGTTGGTTAAAAAATAAAACGCATTAAATTCGATTAATGTGAACAATTGTTCGACACGTTTAGTAAACGGGAAAAGGAAACTCGTGAGTATGTCGGCTAACAATCCGTGACAGATATTCTTCGCTCTTTTCAATTCGTGTGGATAAGTGACACCATATACTCTATCGTATGCATTATCCTTTATTTTCCAATATAACGGACTATAATCAATACGAAATCTCGTCTCATAAATAGGTATCGCTGTGTTGTTTATCTGTTTGATGTGTTTATCGTTGACAGTCGCGTATCGTTTGATTTCTTTCGCTATAAAACACTTTCCAATTAATCGCCAATTATTTGGTTTAAATAATAGATTTCGATTCAAAATGTGATTCATTATTACTTAATCAATTAAATTATTAATTTAATTAAACGAATAACTAAATAATTGGACGCAAATATGTTATTATTAATATTATGAAAAAACTTTCACTCTTTAAAAGTGTCTATTCATTAAAGTATTGATAGAGATTTCAATGGCATGTAATGCATACTATGCTTAAACAAGTACTTATATATGCAAATATCAATCTTGTTTTATAAACACTTATCACAAAATTAGTTTTTAAGGCATTAGTAATTAATTGTTTGAACACTTGACCGATGATATTGTTTGTCTAACGAATAAAGTATAGTTTAGAATAACACATATTTACTCATATTTTGATAGAAAAGCATAAGACATTATGTGCAATGAGACACAAATGACTATATAATTAAATTAAATGACTAAAATTTTAAAATTTATAATTTTTATATGACTAAACTTTAAAACTTGTTGGTTAAATATATTATTTTTTGTTTTTTGAGCAGTGAGTATTATAATTGTATGTTTTTTATTGATAATTTTATAGGTTAATAACTAAGGACAACCAAATTGGAGTTCACCCGAATCGCGATAGTTTATATAAATCTTCGGGACACTTATATAGACAGTATAAATGATAAACCATGTAATTTAATCCTTATTTATTTTGCCCGAATCCCCCCGAATTTGAACTGTTAGCCCTAATTAACCCGAATTATTAGTTTCTTTTTAAAAAATGCCAATATTTTTTGTTTAAATTTGAGAAATAAGTTCAAAATTGAAAAATTTATCGATAAATCCGAAGTTTTTAGTGGCCCTCGTTTTTTAGTTAATATTTTACAATATACCGTTTTATTATACCTTACAAGTTTTTGATTGAGCATTTTAAAAAATTATTTTCAAAAATCTTTTACTTATATCGTTAATACATTTCGAGTTTTTGATTGAAATTTTTTAGACTTCACCATAAACAAAATTTTTCAAATTAAAAAAAATTTTGGAAAATCTTTATGTTTTTATTAGTTTCTTACGTTTTAAAATTATGCGGTAGCCCCGAATTTGCCCGAAAATGCCGTTTTTTACTTCCAGAATTTGAAGGATTTTTAGCCCGAATTTGGTTAGCCTTATTAATAACAGATAATTATGAATAGTTTTGATAATTTTGATTCAATGTTATTTTACCTTTAGTGGAGTGTTATATACTAGTGATTGAAAATTTTACTCCACTAACGTGGAACGTTAGTGGAATTTGAAAAAAGCACCGTTAGTGGAACGTTAG
>JAQGAW010004075.1:0-11430 GCA_034698025.1 Phthiracarus crinitus | reverse complement strand
GTTGGAAAGCTTACAATTAGAGGAATCGATTGATAGCATTCTTAAGCAAATCGGTTAAATGGTTCAAGAATTGGCGAAGTAGTGGTAAAAGAACATAATCGATGTTTTTAAAACGTAATTTTTGTTTTATCTGCTCATTTGTTATATTAAAATTAGTACTATTATATGCATAGTATAACATTAACTGTAAAACTATTATTCATTTACCGAATCCTGATTTGGTAAAAGCAAAATTATTTAATGAAACAAACTGTTATTAATTGAAATAAAAAAAACAATTGTAATAACTGAACTATTTTTAGGTTTTCTTTAATTTTATAATTTATATTTTATATTTTCTAATATAATTTGAATTACATCTATAAAATTCATATTTATATAATTATTATAACAATTGGCAAAAGAAAAATATATTAATAAATTATGATTTTACGAATAATTTTTATATATATTCATTGTTATACGATTTTAAACTGAATAATTATATAATCATAAGTTTTTAATTATTATTTATTCAATATATTAAATAAATTTACAATTAATTTTTTATTAGAAGTTATTTAAAGTAACAATAAAATATTTTACAAAACAGTAAATCAAAACTTTCTATAAATCTATGTTTTATTTGTTTTTGGTAAATATATATTTTTAACAATATTTTTAAATAAACAAGTTAAATATAATTTTAATTTCAAAACTTAGTTTTGTTTAGAATCAATCTGACTAAATTTTATGTATATTTATATTTTATATATAAAATATTTGAAGCCTTTTATTAAAAAATTTACAAATATTAATGAGTTTCATCATTTTTATGCATTATATACAAACGTTTAAAATGTTTAAATTCTTCACAATTAATCAAGCAATTTGGGGGGACATCTGTGGGTACAAAATAAAAGTTTATTTTGTGGTTATTAGGTGAAAAAATTAAAGAAATTTATTGTTTCAAAAAATTACACCAATTTTAGAATTTATATAGTATTTATTAAATAATTTAATCGTTTAGCATAGACTATACTTATATGAAGTCTATAACTTAATCGACGTTGAAAAAATAAATACAAATTTTAATCTTGTTCTAATAGTCTGTTAATTTTATCAAGTTATCTCCGTATAATCAGTATTAAAATTAATATCTTTATATAATAATCATAAAACATCGACGTCATTTCTTAATCTAATACACAAATATTTTAGTGATTCGAATTTAATTTAAATAAAAAAGAAATTTTTCATATAGAAATTCTTATAGTTCATTATTTTCAAGGCTTATTAAAGAAACAAATAAAATGTTGATGAATCCTTAATCTATGCTAGAGTCTAAAACAATAAATAATTGTGATTTAATTGACGGCAAATTTATGCATTATATCTAAATTTATGACTATCAACTGAAACATAGCTTTTCATTTCAGTATAATAAAGTCTATAAAATTAAAATCCGACAAATAAAAAAGTTGTTTTTCAATAATTGTTTTGTGTATAGTTTCTAACGATAGCCTACATTAAACTTCCAAGCTGATGTATAAAACAATAATAACGATCTCTTATTCTCGACTGAATTTCCTTTGAATCACTAGCATATTTTGTTTCCTAGCTGATTTATTAAATTTTATTAATTAATTACTTTGGTCATAAAAATCGTCAGAAAAAAAGAATGTTTAATCTTTTATTAATCGTTAAATAAAAGTTCCATAATAGTTAGAAAAATTAATTAAAAATAAATCATTAAAATTTTTTTTTAAAAAGAGTTATGGTTAATTTAATCCTAAAATAAATTCATTAAAAAATTTTCTGCTCAAAAAATTACATTATAAAAATTAAATATATATCAACCAAAACTGATAGTTATAAATTGAATTAAAAGTCACTTTTTTCAATTATAAATGTAGAATTATTAAAAATCAATATTAGGATATTTTTAATAATTTTAATATTGAAATTTTTGGAACTTTCTAACTGCTTATTTTCGAAAAATTAGGCTAAGATTTGTCTTATTTAATTTTAATTTTATTGAATATAGAAAATTATTTTTTTTCAGGTGTATGTATTATATTGGAATGAAGTGAATCATAAACTTAATACTTTCTATTGCTATATTCTTGAATATCAAATTTTGTATGTAAAATAGAATTTAAATATAAAAAATTAGCATTTTAATTACGGAACAATCACTTCTTATATTTTAAAATTTATAATTTTTATATATTGATATGCTATAAAACAAGTCATGAGTATTAGTATTTGTTATTTGTATTAATAATTATTAGTATGTTATTTATGTATTAATACTTACCCATTCTTACCATATGTTGATTGAAGGCATTGTACTTTCAATGCGGTCTTCAATGCGTTAACATTAACATTAAAATTCACAATTATTTGTATGCATTATTTCATTGCATTTTTCAGTTATTATATTAAATTGTCGCTTATATTATTCATACATGAGTTATTGTTATAATTGTGATTATATTTATTTTGTAATTGTAATTAATTTATCTGATTGTGCATACATATGTTAAATTGAATGAGTATTTGACTTTATTCAGTATTCATTTATTAATTATGATATCAGAAGAACAGACATTGCATAGTTCATGTGTGTCTGTGATATCGTAATTACATTCATATTACGGATATTCATTCATTTTCGATTACGCTTGTATTTATTGCAAAAGTGGTCGTATTAATATAAAAGAAATATAAATTAACAATGTAAATTATATTGACTAAATTAACTCTCTACAGCATCTATAATTGCTCATTCAACCAATTCTTTTAAATTATTTCGTAAAATGTTAATTTTAATATTTTGAGTACTTAAAATTTCATCATTATATTTCTATAAAATTTTTAAACATCACTTACTAAAAGAAGTATCGCCCTTTGAAATATTTCATTTGAATAATTATATTTATTCTTAATTTGCTTATATATATTGTTATCAATTGATTCATCTATCATAATGTCAAACATATTGAAATCTAACAATTTACTTTTCTAAAAAGAAATAGTAATGATCTTTTAATTTTAATATTTTATTTAGATAATCTGATTTTTTTATTCTATCTAAACTTGTTATTAATTTTTTAATTAGTAATAGTGTAATAAAAATTTATATTACCTATCATTTCAGCAACGAATAAACAAGTAATAAAGTTAGTTGATTTTCACTTTTAGGGAAAACATAATTGAGTTGAATTTACTTAAACTTAATTACTGTTAATTATATAGAAAATAAGTATCTATGTAATATAATTCAATTTTAAGAAAATAAATTTTTGTTTAACACGAAACCTTTTTTTGAAATATATATTTATTTTACAATATAAAATGACATTAACAGACTTAATAGAAGTTTGTTATTAATAAGGATTATATTTTTACAACTAAGATGTCACTTTTTATCATAAAGTGATTAATTTGAAATGAAGTTTTTATAAATGTTATTTAATGTTAAAGTAATACATTATTAATAAAAATTTGTTTAGACTAAGATATTTATTGAACTTTAGGATATTGAGATGTCTTTAAACTTCATTTCAAATTAATAACTTTATAATAAATAGTGACATCTAAATTGTTAAAATATAATCCTCAAAAATCTGATAACATTTAGATTAAACAGTATAGCTTTTAACGAGTTAATTTTAATATATTAGGCACATCAACCAAATGTGATAAAACCTTGAATTGAACAAAAATATTTAATTCTCAAAAAATTTGATTTCTTAAAATTTATAAGTTTATTGTTACAAAAAGTCACAGGAATGTTAGTTGTCTCCTTATTTTAAAAATGTCTAAACTTAATTAACATTCCTGTGTTTTTTGCAACATGTTAATTCACATGTCACTAAAGATATCGTAAGGCTTTAAAGCTATACGGAATATAGTGCAGAATAAGGCCAAGCAAAAGAGATATGAAATGAAACAAATTATAAAAGGCCTAATCTGAATTACTATACAAATTATTAAATGTGATTTGATTTAGCCTGATTAACTACACTGGATTATATTTGATGATTAATAAATTTAATGATTAATATGATTTGATATGCGATTTTTTATTAAGGTCGAGTAGGTTGGATTAAACCAGATACAATATCATTAATTTTTAAATCTAAATAGATTAATAAATAAAAATAAAAGGACATAAAACTAACAAATGTTATTTATCGAGAACAATGAGGAGACCAGATCTCCTTAATGAAAGCAGATGTTCTAAATAAAATATAAGAAAATTCATATAATAAGTTTAATTAAGTTATCATTTAAATAATAGTTATCATTATATTAAAATTCACATATACAGGATTTTTTTCAATATTATCATACTTAAGACTCATTAATAAACAGATAAAATGATTAAAAGTAATTAAATTAATTTCTGTACGTTTATTCTATTATATAATAAAATTTTGAAAATTATTTGAAACCGTCTTCTCATTATTTAGGTAAGAATTTATATATAATCTAAAACTAGTGTTTTAGGCTGCTGGAGTACAGCGGCCGATGTGGCCATAATATTAAGAAAGTAAATTTCCTTTAAGTATTAATATCGAGTCGTTTGATTTAAAATCATTGACTCTTAAAATTAAATGGTTTCAAAACAAAATTAAATTATCAAAAGAGGAATAGAAAATTTCTTGATATATGGATTACTGATTGATATGGCAAATCAATTGGGAAGTCTGGGGTTGTTTTGGATCGATGATAGAAATATCTATGATCAAATGAGACCCCAGTCTCCACATTTGGTGACAGCATTACGAGCGTATTACGCCTGTAGTAGGCAATAGATTTAATTTGAAAAAAATTAAAATAAATTTAAATCAATTTATTTTATTAATTCAAGTTTTAATTAAGTAAAAGTGCACATTTTTAATTGAATTTTATAATGATTTTTCAAACTCATCAAAATTTTGTTTCAGAGATGCGTATTTACCCAACAATTCTTTATTCTTTTTCTCCCATTTATTTTTTACTAAACCTAAGCTTTCGAAGCGACTTATTCAATCAGTGTGGTCTATTCTTTTGATCACATGTGGTCTATATAAATTTCTTCTGGTTGTTGTTTGAGTTTTAATTGAGATATTTCAGATTTGAAATCCTTAATTTATCGTAAATAGAGTAAAACCAAACGGTTAGCTTTTCAACAAAGCTATTAGTTCTTCATTGGCAGGATTAATATTTCGCTTAACCTTTAAGATTATATAATTATACATATATTCTATAAACTTAATCAACATTATTTATAAAGCTTATCAATACTAAAATTAATTTTCTAAATCTAATTATATATATCTAATTAAAATTGAATAATAAAGAAATTATGTTTCAAGACAAATTAGTTTTAAAACCATATAGTCTTTAAATGTATTTATTTAAATTAACTACAATTTAAACTCAATTATGTTATATATCTTATGGTTTAAAACCATTTAAGTTTATAGATTTTTATGCTTAGAATAGTTAGAATTCTAAAAAAATCTCTTTAAAAAACATTTCTATTTTTCCAATATATTTATTAATATATAAATGGTATATTAAAATTTAATACCACGCATCTTAATTATTCACAATATACTTTTAATATCAATAAATTTCGTTTCGTAGAATTGATAAAAATAAATCATTATTGGATTAAATGTTTATGGATTTAAAATTGATTATATTTTAATTGATTCTATTCCTTAGCATTTGAGATGTAAATTAATAAATGGGTAAATATTAAAATAAGGGAACCTATTGTTGGAGAATGTTTTAAATTTTTAATATATGTATTATGACAAAACTGCGTTATTTAATTATAAAGGTGATAAAAATGCATCGGAAATAATAGATTATGTCTTTAAGATTATTTTTAAACTTACATGTATATAAAAATAGAAAATTTATGATCAATAAAGGATTAGATTAAAAATTAATCACCTTTCAAAATTAATTGATAAGTTATTATTTACTGTTTAATAAAAATTTCATTGAAATAGCTGATGTTATTTCTCTCATTATTATAACCAATTTATTATATATTTATTAATGATAAATAATTTAGGCCTTAAAAATCTCAATAGAAAATTGTTTTTGAGAAATTATATTCCAGCTATTAAATTAATATAAATTAATTTAAAATTTTTGAGTTAGCTTTGAACCTTTAATTATATATCATATGTGTAACTAGAAAAATAATTAAGGTTTAAAAGTTAAAGAGATTGTAACAAATCAGTGCAAAAATAAATTTAATATGAGAGATGTCAAAATGATTATTTAATTTTGATTAGAAAATACTATATAAGCATAATATTAAAAAAATAAAAAAGGATTAATAATATTGTTATTAAACTTGTTCCTATATTTCTAAAATTATATTTTGATAACTTATTGAATAAACAACATATCGAAACAACTTATCGGATTAAGTTTCTACCATCGTAACAGTGAAAACAGAGAAACGAAATTAAGTTTAATTAATAGTAATTATTGCGAATAAAAATATTATAAATTTATATTAAATGATTTCTGTTAAACCTTAATACTATAAAAATTTTTATTGTTAAAAAACTACATTAAACTTAAGTCTACATTATCATAGTGACCTGACTTATGCGCCGAAATAATAATTTATCTTTGCTTATCAACATCAATTATAAACGTGAGGTAAACTATTTTCTCTAACGGTAAAAAATTTGATAATTTGAGGCACCACAAACAGATAATAATTAGAGTTTGGCCAACTTTACTATATCATAATTATATTAGTTTTTAACGCAATTTTTTAAGAAAGACCTAAGTTTTATAAATTGTTTTGATTGAGAAATGTTTACTTTTTATAATAATTAAATTATCAATAGATACAGAATATGTAAAGTATAAATAAATTAATTAACTTTTAAAAATAATATGTTACAATATGTAGTAGAATTCAAAGGAGTGTAGGTTAAAATGAGTCGAAATGTTTGATGTATTCGGCCTTTTTTACCTATTTTTTCTTTTTATTTTAAACATAAAAAACATAGAGAATTATCTCCTTATTAGCATAGTTACACAAGTTTGCTCTTCCAATGTTAACACTAACATGAAAATTGAAAATAACAAAAACTTATATTTTTCATAGAAGCAAAAATGTTTGTCTAATGTATTCCTTTTTATTAGTATTTTGTTTATTATAATATTAAAATTCATTTAAGAACTCTAATTAAAGATGACTAAAAAATTACCCAACTGATAATGAAAATATTAACAAATCTTGTAAATAAAATAATGATTTACAATTCCCCAAAAATTTAAACTTTATATTTCGGATTAATTTATTATAATTGAGACTACAGGAATGTATATTTAAATTCCTTCTAGAATTCAATAAGAAAAAAATACAAATTGTTAAGAACTATTTACACTAAAATATTAGCTGGAGTGTCTATTAATAAACATAAAATATTTGTTAGTCTTAAAAACCATTTTTGGGAAAGATTTTGGTTCTTATTTTTTCAATTGTCAGCATTTAAAATGGCTGATACCTATAGTGAAACGCTATATCCTAAATTTGATCAGAGTTTTATGTAATAAATCCTTCAGTTGTTATATTGATTTTCACTTAAAATGAAAGTTTAATTATGAATTGTTGATTTGTTACATATTTATTTTTAAAAATTTAAAACCAAAATCTAACTTCAATAGAAGACTGATTCAAGTTTCAAAACTTATTCGATATTTTACATTAGAGTAAATTGATGAGTGTGAAAGATAATGCTTTTTATATTGATTTTGCGATGGATTTTCATGCATTTTTGAATTTGTCATTGTTTTATTAGAAAATTTTATTGTTCAAAAAAATTGAAACTTGTGCTCCACACAGATTTAAACTAATCTAAAAGTATACCTATCAAAAAAGTATTAAGTACGTTTTAATGAAAATATTTATTTTATTGAATTAGCGCATTTTATTATTATTAACCAAATTATAAAATAGCGATAAAGTTAAAAGAATTTGAAAATTTATTTGATGAAAAATCTTATAGGTAAACAGTTAATTTCCATATTAATTGCATTGGAAGTGAAAATGGTTCTAAATTAAAATTATTTAAGTCTTCTATATTAGTAAAATATATTTGAATCTATAAATTCTTAACCAAACTTTTATAAAGATTCAAAAATTGGCTTTGATTGTTAAATTATAAGGTAAAAACTTCTGTTTTATATATTTCCATTAGAAATAGAAATAGGTTTGTTTAATTATTTAACAAAGATAATTAAAATAGACTAAAAATTTGCTAAAAATATATTTTTTTACTTTATTAGATTTTCATGACATTAATGACAAGAAAATAACCATATTAAATGTCTATTCTTTATAGCAACTTATGAGAATAAAATTCAAATCAATATCATTAAAATATTTCGAAATTTTTCCTAGAAATAAAACATCATATTCAAATATAGCATTCATAAAAAACGAAATGTTATATATCTCACATCACTTTTCATTATTATTTTAATTTTGAATATTAAATTAAAAATGTTAAAAATTAAAATTTTCTTTGAATATAAAAGGAATATTTATTAAAAATAAAGTTTTTTTAAAGAAATATTTTTTCATATTTATACTTATTTTAAACAAAACTTTATTATTTCACGTATCATGTAAATTTCAAATACCTTGTAAAAATTTTAATTTTGAGTTTATTTTACCATATTATTAAAAACAATCATAAACGAACATATCCCAATACTTTAAATTGGATTTCTTACCTTAGGCCCCAAAACTGGCTTTTCTTTAGATATTAAAAAAAATTATTTGATTTTGCGTGTTTTAAAGAATTATCATATTACATAATCTGAATTCAAACGAAACAATAGAAATAATTTCTATTAATAATTTTAAATAAAAAGATTTTTATTTATTTTATGTTTAATCATAAATAGAGCCTTAATAGCATTTATTGTATATAATCTGGTTTTATAAATTACTTTAAAAATATACCAAAATATAATTAAAAATATAAACTATGGTTATTATGCTTTCTTACATATCAATTAATAACTATTAAATAAAAAAGTTTTTGATTATAAAAGTTTTATGCATTTTTTTAATAATTATGGTGCTTTAAATTCTTCGAAATTTTTCAAAATTTGTTAAATATGAAACAAAATAATTCTATTTAATAAACAAAAAACACTAAAAAAAATTTATGAACAAACAAATCACCTATAGCATTTTTACATCATGATATAACTTATGATATAATGTTCAAAAATCTATTATTTCCTACTTAAATAGTAAAGCTATTATTTAAGATGGTTTAAAAGATTTTATTTTTATAAAAGATATGCTACTGTAAACTATCCGTTCTATGATCATTTGTTACAATCGTTAAAGGGAAATAAATTTATTTATCTAACTATAATCCTTAAAAGTAAATAAGTCGTTTTGACAGGATTGCATATGTGAAAGCTTACCTGTTACACAATATTTTATTAACGAATCTCAATTCTCACTAATTTGTGACAATATTTGCACTGAATGACAATATTTAATTTAACAACTTTTAATATTTATAACTGTAGCTGAATCGAGAATGAATATACTGATATAATTCAATCAATATTTCCTGAAGTAATTCAAACGACCGTAGACTTAAATGAGTAATTAGCAGTAGCAATATATATTTTAAAACTGACAATAAATAGATAAAAAAATAATTATTATCTAAAGTGATGTTAGGAATGGGAAAACACTTCTCATTTTTCAAATAATTGTATATAATAAATTGAGAAGTATAAATATCCCAAATTTTAAACAAATACAGTTTTACGTGATGACGTTAAGCCATGGTTTGATTACAGAAAATCCTGAAAAATCGAGATATAGATACAGATTATGTACTCAATTTGCAGATAAAATACAAATAAGTGATCAAAACATACAGAATCTAATGGAAGACTTATATGGAAAAATATTAACGGAGAATATATGGTTATATATTCATCCTCATAATAAATCATGCTTACATCAAAATATTTCATTTTAAAAAATATAAACATTAAACGTTTGAAAAACCTATAAAAACATCTCAAACAGATATTTAATGCAAAGTGGGACAGAATTATAGATAAAAGTGAATTATTTGTGAGCGTATATTTACAAAATTGGATAATATAATAAAGAACCCCAATTGGATTACATTTTTCTCCAATTATCTACAATAATCAATATCACATTTTTATAAAAATATAAATATAAATAACATCAAAAACATATACGAATTCTCTCATTTTTATTTTGGACCTTATAAAAAACAGTAGTACATCTTCGTGAATATGCTTAACTTGTAAAAGAAAATCATTTTCATATTCAAAGATATTACATAATGGATATCATTAGAGTATAACGCCGTTTTAAAAGTATTAAGATCATGGAAATTATAATACTTGCAAATAATATCGGTTGTCATTCACATAAAAGAGTTATTACTTATAAAGAATAATTTCACTATATAGTGATGCATTATAGACGTTTTTATGGTTTATTAGATGCGAGATATTTATAATTAGATGCGTCTAAGTTAATATTATTTTTTAGAAATATTAAAAACTATACTATTTATTCCCATACATAGATTTGAAAAAAGCACCAAAATCAAAAGGATGAGATAACTGGAATCTTAAATGAATTATTGCGACTGTTTCAATTGGATATGCTGTGTGAAAGAGGTTTTTCAGCTTAACATATATAAAAGATCCATAACGTGACCGATTAACTACTGATACATTCGAACAATTAATGAAAATAAGAATTAATGGAACGCAATCATAGCTGATTTCGATGCCATTAGATTTGCTTAAAGTTGGATTAAAATTAACTTAAAAACAGAAAAAATATCAAAAATTTGAAAATTTAATTAAATTATAATTTTTTCTTAATATTGAGCTTTAATAAATTTTCAGAACCACATCTAAAACAATCCAAAACTGATTTTATATATATCTATTCAATTTACGAGTTTGATTCAGATGATGAAGAGATGGAAAATAATATTTTGCGATAATAAGTGTTTATTATTCAATAAAAATTATTTGTTTTAATTGGATTCTATTTTAACTTTACTAAACTTGTATTCTATTTCTTTATAATTATTCAGAATTAATAGAAATATTAATTGTTGTATAAGCTTTCGCATTAATTATTGATCTTCAATTATGTTTTCCATCAAAACCGATTAGTATCGTATATTGCAATATAAGCAGAATAGATATAAGCAGAGTAACGAGCACTTAATAAGGGTTGTATTATAATAGTAACTGTAATATTGAAACATAGGTGAGAATCGAATTAAATTGAATTATTTCGCTGCGTTTTATTATTAGCAAAAGTTTGTTTCAATATATAATTCTATTAGAATTCACGTTAAAGTTAATTGTATTGTT
>JAQGAW010004074.1:0-11431 GCA_034698025.1 Phthiracarus crinitus | reverse complement strand
GATTGTTTTCGTTTACAATGCGTTAACAAACAATTCAATACTAATATATTTAATAAACAATTGAAACTTATTATAACCAGTACACTATTATTGGACATAAAATTTATTATTAAAGAAATTCTTCATAACAACAGCGTTGACAGTGAAAACTAAATAAATAATCGGGTATTAAAGTATTTAATGGAAAAATGTATAAATATTTGCTAATTCTGAGGTTGTGGGTCTTGAGTAGACGGTAGGTCGCGCAGACTCGAGTGAGGTGTGGATAGACTCGGGGGGTCGAGCTGAGTCTATTGAATCCGGTCCCCATCCGATCCGACCACTCCCGAAAGGCCGTTGCCAACTCCCGATCCTACTCGGATCGTCGGACTCGTCTCCCAAAATGGAGTCTATTAAAAACACCCAAACCCCCTACTAACCCCTTGTCCCGAGATTTTAAAAAAAACTCCAATTTTCAATTTTTTAGACATAATTTGTTTTGGCAGAGGCCTGTTAGTGTTAACCACGGTTCACCACGTGAAGGTTACGCTTTACTTGACCCGCATGACAAGACGAACACATATTTTGGGAAACATTTTTATTTTTTTTTATTTTTTAAATTTTTTTTTTGGATTTTTATGAATATTTTCAACATAAAATTAAACTATTTGATCCCAGTCGTCTTCTAATTAATCTAAGAGTACTTTGGTTGGTCTGTCCCTGGATATATTCTAATAATATTGCTGATTAATCTTTCAAATTGTAGACCTTATTTGTATTTTTCGGAAATTGGTTTTAAATATTGGAAGTAGTATAGATATTGTCCTAAATGTTGAGTTAAAAAATTTTTATTCAATAAGATTTTAAAGTTTTTTTAATGCTCCCCATCTTGACACTTTTTTTGAGTATTTATATCTGGATTAACATCGCTAACAAACTCTACACTATGATTTACCCAATAATGATCAAAACCTATTTATGTTGGAATAAACCCTTGACTAATCCAATACTATAATACTTCCTGTTTCTACTCTAGTTTCTAAATATTAGTCTATAACATTAATTTGGCGATTTGGGACTTGAATCATGAAACATTCTTTAGTTATTCCACAAACTCTTCCTACTACCCATATTTGTCTTAATTCAAAATGTAATAGCCTACCCCTGTTATATTTTCGACGACAAATAACTGTATTAACTATTTCTACAAAATCTTCAACGATATCTCCATTTTCATCCTCGTAAACCCCTTAAATCTTTTTTCGCTGACTAACAATAACTGAAAAACATCTCTAATGAAACTATACCAATCTGTATCTGTATTTTTATCTACGTGTACTTATCGAACTGTTTGAATGCAAGATGTTTTCAGTGAATTTCTTAAGAGTCAAAAAACTCCGTTTGATTTAGTGATCGATGGACTTAATATAAACTATTCTTTAACGAATTAACGAATATAATGCTAATGTTTAATGCTTTCCTTACTTACTATTAGCTTATGGATTAAATATTTATAATTATACCATTAAATGCGATAAATAATAAAACTGATAAAAATTAATTTTTTTCTCTTATAAATAAAATTAAAAATTATTTAAAAAATAAATTACGTCGATATGAGAGAAAATCATTGTAAGTTTATTATAAGAAAATTGTATGGAAAAATTATAAGTGTGTAGAAATAAAATTAGCATTAATATACCCTAAGAAAACTATTGCTAAATTTTTGAAACGTAATTCTGCTACAAGAATCACATTTCAAACATACATTCGCCTCCATTCGATAACCATATGTAAAGAATGCGTTTTTGTATATATGATTCTATTTTATGAATTCAAACTCTATTACAGTTTATAATATTATATATTTATATTTATACGCAATAAATATACTTTAATATAATTATTTTAATTATAAAAAATTAAATACCAATATTATAATTTATATAAACTGAACACATTTTAATTTGAATAAAATGTTAATTAAGCCAAATATTAAATTTAATAATTACAAAATATTACTATTCACAACAATAACATTTGTTTACACCTATTTGTTTATAAATCACTTTTTACAACACAACTCTTATTCACGAATTTTGTTTGTAGATATGATTAGAGTTATATTAACGATTTATCACTCAATGACAACAATATTAGTGTTACGTCTAGTGATAACTGTAATGATAATTCAAACGAAACAGTTAATACGAGTGAAAAGCGAAATATTAATTCAACGAAACAAGTTTTTGCGAATAAAAGTAATAGTAGTTATGATGTGAATGTGAATCGATTTGCGCGAAACAGTAATGGAAAGATCGTTGTCAGACAAGTAAGTCATCATTAATTAATTAATAGAAATGATTATTTGTAATTTAAATAACAAACGCATTATTTCTCACATTAATAGCGAGCAAACTATCGTAAAGGAGAAAACGAGAGAATAATGAATAAAGCATTAGAATATTATAATCAACACAAACTGAGTGCTCGTTCTGTTGCACGTCTTTTTGGTGTAAATCACAGATCAATACAGCAAAGAATTGGAGCAAAGGTTTTCACTCAATTCATTGGAAATATTGTTATTAACACCACTGTCTGCTGTCTGTTCCCAAATAGCCTAAAGTAGTAAAGCGTTATCCATGCGATCAGTTTGGATGTGAAGATAGGTTTGCAAATCAATACGATCTCGATTGTCATTTACGTGTTAAACATGATATTAATGCTTATAAATGCTATTTCGATGGATGTGAATATGTGGCTAAAAGTAAGAAACAATTAAAAGTTCATAAACGAAGTCACGAAACAATAAAAGAGAGAAACATTAAGGGATCTATTGTTGTGAAACATGTAAGTCATTATTAATTACTATATGTATTTAAAATTTAAATAACAAAAGCAATATTTTCTCATTTGATTAGCGAATAAATTACCGAAAAGGAGAGAACGAACAAACAATGGATAAAGCGGTTGAATATTATAATCAATGTAATGGTGAAGAAAGTATTTGTTCTGTTTCTCGCATTTTTGGAGTGAATTATGGAGCTTTGAACGGACGAATTGGAGCAAAGGTTTGATGAGTTTATCGAAAGTAATGTCATTAACCATTAACTCTTCACACACAGCCTAAAGTAGTAAAACGATACTCATGTGATCAGTCGGGATGTGGACATAAGTTTGCAAATTCATCTGATTTCGCGTCTCATATGCGTGTCTCACACGATATTAATATTTATAAATGTGATTTCGTTGGTTGCGAAGTGGAGGCCAAAAATAGGAAAGCATTAAACACTCACAAAATAAGTCACAGAACTGTAAAACTATACTCATGTGAATGGCCGGGATGTGACTATCAATCTGTTCGGAGCAGTAGTGTTGCCACACATCGCAAAATACATTGTGATATCAAATATAAGTGTTTGTGGCCTGAATGTAGTGCTACTTTCAATCATAAATCAAAATTCAAAGCTCATATGAATACACATAACGGATATAAACCATTTCGCTGTCTGTGGCCTGAATGTGATCGAAGTTTTGCTAACAATAAAACACTTGAACGTCATTTAATGATGCATTCGGGAGAATAACGGTATTCGTGTGAATGACTTGATTATGAGAAACGATTTAACTTGTATTGAATCATACAATGCATAAACATATGAAATCTGTTTATTAAAAATCCTCGTATTATTAAATTGAAACTTTTTTATCTTAAGTTATTTCATAATAAGTTTGTAAATTTACTTTTAATATTTTTTAATTAAATTTTTTATTATATTCCATGCATTTGTAATGTTTTATTTAACGATAAGACTTAATCACAAAAAACTTGCTATAATTTTATGATATTTTGCGAGTTATAAAATTCAATGCTCTGTTCACTCATTTCATTGTATACCATATTACCCGACACTTTACTACTTGTCACTATTATCCTTTACAGTATATCGTGAGAGGAACATAAATTTAGAAAATTTTAAAAATTACTTTTTATATATCGCTATACCTCGAGGTTTTAATTACATATCGATACACATCAAACAATAAGTTACAGTTAAGAATGTAACAGTGATTATGTAAATAAAGAAGTAAATGATATGTTTTACTACGCAATAACATTTATTAGTAAATATAATCAATGTTATAATTCAATATTAGATTAAATACCTAATAGTAAGTTTAAATTTTTTATAAAGATTCAAATAAAAGATTATTAATTATTGCGTTCCTAAAAATTGAAAATATATTCATTAATACCTTATAGTTTATAAATTAGAACCTAATTTTTTAGAAATATATATTTGAATCAAATTAATTTTACAATTACAATGAACTACAATCTGATCAATAATTATAATTTCAATTTCATTTATCAGAAAAATTATCTAAATTTAATATAAATAAAAACATTATTAATGAGTAAGACAGTCTTATAATATATCACTTTAAAAGAAAGTCAATTAATTTGTTAAATCAAATAAATGAGTATTACTGTTAATAAAAAGTTTTAATGAACACTTAAAGATACAAAGGTATACAACGATATTATTTCACAAGTATTTCAAAGTATTACATATTAATTATTATGAACATATACCGTAAGTTATTATATATATATATATATATAAAATATAGAAAACTATAGCTAATACAGTAAAGTATTAAATATTATTTTTCTATTATTACTTTGAATATATTCATTAATTATAGTTTTATCGATATTTGAATTTTTCGTATAAATACTGATTCTTCTAATACTTAAACAATTATCGATAAATGATATGATATTATTATGATCACAATATTCTTCATATGCAAAATATGAAAAATTTATACCAATTTTCAAATCACATAAATTTGGCAGAATTTCTAAATGCTTCAGTATATCAATGAGAATTTGTTTGTCGATTAAAATTAAACGTTTGCGTATATCAATAGACTTTAATTGTGGTAAATATATGTGAATATCTTCGAAAGCAGTCGCACGTGAATAATAGTCATGCAAAACCAAATGAGTTAATCGAACGCAAGTTTTCAAAAATCGCATATTCAAACATTCGCCACAATCTTTTAAAATTAATTTTTTCATCGATGGAAAGCGATTATCAAAAATTCCTTCTAATGTTGTATTTAAATGCATTACTTTTAACACTTTTAAACGCAAACACTTCGAACCAATAATTCGTAAAAATTCAATACATTCGAATGCATTGCAAACGAAACAAAAATCGCAGCAAAGATATTCAAGATTATCATATTTTGCCAAATTTTTCATGATATCATAGTCTGTTTTTAAAATTTTGCTAATATTTTCCATACCGAAATAAAATTGAACTGTTAATGACTTTAACTGATGCTTGAAATGATCGGTAAATGCAATAAAACGGTCATCAGTGACACAATAACGACCGATAGTATTGATATTCGAACCAAAATAAGTTTTTGGTTCAATCAATATATCAAAGAGATGTTCAAAAAGATAGTATGTGTTTGACTGTATTGATTTGAGTTTAGGGCATAATTCTAAACAGTATAATATAATGATATTAAGCTCATTAAAACCGGCATTCGTTGGAAGAGAAAGTGATTCCAAGTTTTGAAGACTTATTTCTGCAAACTCTTTCCAACACTCCGTTGATATTTTGTTAAACGGATAAATAACCAAATGCTTAATATGTTTACACGCAATGCTTATAATATTAATCGTTTGATCACACAAACAATTACCACTGAAAGTGATATGATTAATATTAACGCATTTATTTAACACATATTTTAATAAATCATTATTGATATTCAATTCACGTTCACTTAAACCATAGTTTGGAACCATTTCTTTAATTATTGAATTTTGATGAACAGAAAAATTTAGGTCAGAATTAAAAATTAAACAAGAATTTTTTTGCTTTCCATCATTTAATATAAGTTTCAATTGTTTATTAAATATATTAGTATTGAATTGTTTGTTAACGCATTGCAAACGAAAACAATCACTTATTGATAAATATTGTAATATTACTTGACATAAGTCATCGCCAAATCTATCAAAACTATGTCTACTAAATTGCATTATTGAACACATATTAATTGATAGATTTATTAATTAAACTGCAATATTAAATTTAATAATTACAACATAAAATGATTGAAAACAACAACACGTGTTTATATATTCACCCATTTGTTTGCATATCACTATTGACAACACAACTCATATATACAGCGATCATATAATACTGCCATCTTTTGATTAAACTATTAGACAAAAAAGAAAATCGTTTTAACCCTATTAAATCAATAAAGTGTGACAATTTTAGATCTTAAATGTGACGTCATTTTTCATACACATTTACATGCAAAATGTGACGTCAGCGTTAAATATCTTAAAATGTCACACTTTATATTTATGGATATTTATATACTTTGTCCATATTGTACAAACTAAAATTGAAATAATCTTATTTTCACAGAAATTACTTTATTTAACGTTTCTAAATATAGATACGAAAACAAGATTATGTTAAAAAATTTTAAATCAGTAAACTTATAGCGCATAGAAATTAACGCTCATTACTTTGGACGCGAAAGTCGTAAATTAACGATTTCTTAAAACCACTAAAAATCAATATGAAAATGAATATATATTTAGTATTCAACTTAAAAACTTTAAAAATACGATTTTTAATTAAAGAAACAAACGGTTTTAAATATAACTATTTTATTTATTTCAAACGATTACAATTTTATTTGAAATTTTGTCGTTTAAAGTTGAAAAACTAAAATATTTGGCGTTATATCCGAAAAGTTTTGATAATGCACTTGATAATGAGTTTTGCACCCTTTTTCTAACGATTTTCGCGTCCTTACTCATTAATAACCATTAAATGCTCTGTTTTGTACTTTATCTTATAATGTTTACCAATAGAAATAGACTTCAATATTAACTCAAATATTTATTTCAATAATTATGGACATATCAGGTTTGATAATAATATTTGTATTTATACTGAAAAATTAGTGAAACTGAAACAAATAAATAAGTTTAAAATAATATTACATATTAGTTTTAAAAAAATTAATAAAATTTTACAAAATAATAGAACTAATAATATTTTTATTATCTTTTTTTGTTAACTAATTCGAATTCATATGAAAGTTCTTAAAAATCTCAAAAACTCTTCGAATATAAAGTTGTGAAAAATTTTCATTTAAATTATTGAAATAGCATTTAACTCTTTGTAATAGAAGACAAACACTGATTGACAACTTTACAATCTGTCATAAATTCACATTCATTTGAAATAAACTTTGTTGTGTTCAAACAAGATATGGACATATCATATATGATAATACTATTTGTTTTTCTATTAATCCTACAAACATTAATTAGAGTTTCGCTGAAACAAGTAAATAAGTTTAATTAAACATATTTTACTTTTAATGATTTCGTTGATTTGTTAAAATTTTAATCCAGAATTACTTGACAAACATAATAATCAAATTATTTTCTTATATATTTATATTTATAAGTGTTAACTCGCAAGTATTTCGTAAAAAAAATATTTAATAAAGTAAGTTATAAATTTAAATAATTTAAAATAAAACATTAAGTAGAAAATCTCTAATAATGATAATTGTGTGCCCATTATGCCAACAAACACTAGAAGACACGCATATTGTTCAGTGTCTGTCAGTTTCGTTGCATAACTTTTGTTTGCCCTGTACTCGTTCGTCACTTAGTGATCAGCAACCACATAGTGGTGTAACAGTTGCAGACATAATCAAATCAATAACCTCCAATTTTTTAAATAAAATTGAGCTAAAAACTTTACTTTGACATTATGACAATGTTTTCTAATAGCCTTCTTCCACTCTTAGGAAATTAAAAACGAAAATGTTATACTGAATTTAGTTTTGAAATAATATTTGAAATTTTGATATAGATATATACACTAATTAAAGATCTTTTATACGAGTTAGTATTGGCGATTGATTAGGAATTTTAATTATTTTATGAACTGCGTCTGTGTATAACAGTATGTCCAAAAGTCACATAGTCTAGGGAGGGGTGTCCTTTCGACTTTTCTCAAAATTCAAATGGGGGGTTAAACTCACCGGATTTAGCGGACATTATTTTTAACTTCTGACCAAAATTTTTTTCTAAAAAAGTTTCCCGACGAAAGCCCCCACGAAAAACAACGAATACAAACGATAATTTTTTTTAAATTTAACAAAAATTTAAACGTGTCAAAAAAGATTTGTAGAGTATTCGACTTAGTAGTAGCAGTCGAATGATGTAGGTTTACGCCCGAAGGTGTGCGAAGTAAAAAACCACTGCTGAGGAAGAATATAAAGAACTACGAGTCACGAGACCACAACTCTTACCACTGTTCACGCAAGTGAAAAGCTATGTTAAAAATAAGCAGTGAAAACGCAGTAAAAATTAGCACAAATTTAGCATACGAAATACTTTAATAACGACATAATAGTTAGCATTAACAAAGTGAACATAAACACAGTGAAAGTAAAAATAAGAGTTACACGTGTAATACATAATACAAGTGAGGCATAAGTAGTGACTAATTAATTATGTTATGCAGTAATAGGTTATAATATATACGCTTATAGCTGACTAATAAGAAATATAATTGTGAGTCACTGCACTTCTAGATATAGCTAGAAGTACAGTCAAAATATAATAAGTAATAGATTAATAGTGATGTGATTGCAGTTCCAATACACTACATTTCCTCCACCGCAATTATAACGCCACTAAGCCTTATAACGATCAACAGGTTTGGTTTGCCTTGAACATCATCGAGGAGGTATTTGTTAAGGTATTTCCGTAGTATCGATGGTATCGTCAGATGCAGGTTCCGTAATGTTGTCCGTATTGTAATCGGTTCGTTAATGATTCGTTAACTTCAGTTGATTGTGCTGTAGAATCAAGTAATTCAGTTGAGTCATGAGGTAGTGGAGTAGTGGTGTCCTTTATGGGTTCAGTCTGTGGGGCGTTAACGTCCACCAAGTCCAATAAACGTTCAGGAATATGATTAAGATGATCCCACAGATGTAGTAATTATGAAATTTCTTTGTCCAAGCCCTTCGGAAATGGAGCCATCAATCAACTTCTTTTGTTTAGGGCGGAAATCCGTAATCTAATACTGATCGTCAACGATGAAACTCCTTGATAGCTTGTTCTTATTACCAACTTGTCGTATTGAACTCTTTAAAATGGCATCGTGTTTTAAAGCTAAATGTGGATTACCATTGGTGTCAATAATATATCCCAAATACTGTAGCGATGACCGCGAAATAAAGCACTTATTCTTTTTTAACTTCATGCCTCGATCCCGTAAAGTTCAAAGTAAGGCTTGAAGGTTACGATCTTGTTCAGATTGACTACGACCCCAAATTGCCTTTAGAATTAAGTCGATTCCCTTTGTTGATCTGTTGAACCACTGAAGAAGTTTAAGGACTTTGCAGATTGAGATCTTCATTGTTTGCGACTTCCAGTTGTGTTGCCAGATGAATCGCTTTGTCGAAGACTAAACCAACTTCGGTAAGTAAACCTCTTTTGGTGGATTCAATTCTGATTCCAGAAACGAATTGATCTCTAAGTGCAAGATGATGGTATTCCCCAAAATTGCATTTAATTGAAAGCTTCTTGATGCCCGCCACGAAATCCGAGATGAGCTCACCATCCTTTTGCTTTCGGGCCAAGAAGTGTTGGCTTTCGGCCACCTTTAACGCTGGAGGCTCGTAATGATTCTAACCAATCTTCACCAGTTTTTCAAATGATTTGTTGTGTTGATTCGTTGGCGTACACAAGATGACTAGAAGCTCGAACATCGATTGTCAATAGTAGCGTTAAAAATGTTGACGCGTTGTTCGTCTTTTATACCATTCTAGGCGCAAAAGGTATCCAAACGTATGACGTATGTGGATAAACGTCCCGTCTTCACGTTTAAAGGAGGAATAAAGCCTAATGTTGACGCCATTGAAGCAGAAGTAGAAGAAAAATCCGAATCCGATGAAGAAAGAGCTTCACCAGAACTTGACATCAATATGTCGAAAAGAATTACCTATGACTTCGTTACCGTACTGCGCCAAAAGAAATGTGAGTCACTGTACTTCAAGATACAACTAGAAGTACAGTCAAAGTATTAAACGTTAACAGTTAATAGTGATGTGATTGCAATTCACATACTTTACACTGCTTCTGTGTATAACAGTATGTCCAAAGGTCTGATGGTCTAGGGAGGGTGTCCTTTCGACTTTTCTCAAAATTCAAATGGAGGGAGGTGAAAATCACAGGATTTAGCTGACATTATTTTGCCTTCTGACCAAAATTTTTTTCTAAAAAGTTTTATTTTTAAATTTTCCAGGCGAAAGCCCCGACGAAAAAACACGAATATAAACTATAATTTTTTAAAATTTTGACAAAAATTTAGACGGTCAAAAAATCTTCAGATTTGATAGACAATTTTTTTACTAACTGAAAAAATATTTTTCAAATCTTACAATATTTTTGTCATTGAAAACTCAAAATATTGGGTGGTGGTAAACTTTTTCAACATTTGGGACATGGTAGTGAATAATAGGTTTACAAATTTATATATATTGACCTTAATCATTATTCCTGGACTATATTTAGAAACTATATATATAATGAATTCTAGTGAAATAAACTTATTTCACTTTAAGTTTGTATTGATAATATATATATAAAAAGCTATAAATAGATTTATATAAGGTATTAGAGATTAAAATTAATGATTTTTATTAATGTTATGTGCCATAAAATATGTCATTAGTATTAGTATTAGTTATTAGTATTAATAATTACTAATATATATTATTTATGTATAAAACACTTACCAATACTTACCATATATTGAATTGAAAGCATTCACTTTCAAAACAGATTTCAATGCGTAAACATTAACTTAAAATTACGATTTACTTTTTATGCATTTTACATTATTTTTATTAATACAGTTATTGAAATTAAATTGTCTTTAATTGTGAAAACTCATGAGTATTAGTAATTGATTAGTAATTGATTTAATTTGATTCACTCACAGTCTATCAGTTTAGTCATTCATTTATTATGATATCAATAGTACATACATTGCAACCGTGTGGGTGTCTGTGATATCATCGGTAACATTATATGACTATTCAATCAATTTTCGGTTACGATTCTTTCATTTCAATTGTGGTCAAATTAAATGACACGGATGACCAATATTTTCCTAAACAAAAAGTTATAAATGCATATCAATGTTACAGTATTGTATTAAGCATTTGATACAGCATTTTAGTTTGTTAGACATACCAGCATAATCTATATTTAATATATAATTCAAATATGTTTCTTTCTTAATTACAATGTTTTAATATATCGAAATAGTATTTAAGGCATTGCAATCGAAAGCAATCACTAATC
>JAQGAW010004073.1:0-11431 GCA_034698025.1 Phthiracarus crinitus | reverse complement strand
TTGCCTTTAAAGAATAGACATACAATAAATCACGTGAAAGCAAATAAAATATAAGGTAAAGGCATTTATAAAAATTGCATAGCCGTAAAAATACTAAATATTTGAATTTAAAAAGTAATGTGAAATTAAGTTTTTAATCATACAAAAATTATTTGATTATTTAAACGTAATCTCTATACAATTTAACAGATTATTTGCTACAATTTAATTTTCTAGCCTTAAATTCTTTTTTAAATTAAGCCAATAAACTATAAGTTTAAAAGTATAAATCCGACACTTGTGTGGTTACAAATTATAAGAAGCAAATAACTATAATGATTTGAAAGTTTTGTTTAGATTTAATGATTAATATATCCAACAATATATTATTTCACATATTACTACGGTATCAAAAATTAAATTATCGGATTTATATAAAGATGGATAAACTTTAATGCCTTCGAATAAAGTTTAAATTTTAAACTAATGATAAATAAACATTATGACATCGATTAGTTCTCAATACAATAAGTCATCTATATTTAAGTCATCATTCAATGTTTAAATTATCGTAATTTAATTACCGATAATTTATATACTGTATACTACATAATGTAATGTACCGAATTGTAATGTATTGCGACTTACATCAATGAAATGTAACAATTAAGTACATAGAAAAATTTAGCAAAATGTTGTTATAAAAGCAATTATTATACTGTAGGAATTTATAGTAAATTATAGGAATTTTAGGGTACTATAAACATATTATCTTTATTTATACTGATATTAACATTTATTTATATTTATGTTAATATCAGTATAAATAAAGATAATATGTTTAAACATAAATATAAATTAATAGATAAATTCGTCAGTGAAAGATAGAGGGAGAAATATAAAACATTAAAATGAGATAATATAAGCTTAATTTAAGCTTGACATGACCTTAAGCCAGCTTTAAGCTCAGCTTGATTGAACTTGAGCTTAATCCCAATCCTTAATTGTAAAATAAATTTTATTTCTAAAATTAAAGCTGAATTTAAAATTATTTTAGTCACGTTATGTAAAATAACGAAAAACTTACATTTCTTTTATATATTAAAATGAATTTTATGTATAATTCGTAAAGTTTTAACTATTGATGATGAGGCTCAGGTTCCAGAGGCTCCGACTGTAACCTGAGCCTTAGCCTGAGCCTTCATTTGAAAACCTGAACCTGGAGCCTCAATTAAAGTAAGAGCCTGAGCCCAAGCCTGAGCCTAGAGCCTCTGTGAATTTTTTTAGATGAAAAAATGTTCTATTTAATATCAAATGACACAATAGAAATTTTGTAATGAACAATACATATGTTTTGGCTACTTTTGTAATAATAAAAATAATAATTAACAAAGGAATTATATTATTAAAAGTTAAAATTTTTCTTGAATTTACATTCTATACAATATTCTAATATATTAAATTGCACAGAAACTCTCGAACCTTTATAAAGAGGCTATAAGGCTCTCTTAAGCGGAACCCGAGCCTCGAATCTCAGGTTCAGGCTCAAAAGTATGAAAACCTCAAACCTGAGCCTCTAACAAAAATCCAAACACGAGCCTGAGGCTCAGGCTCAGGTTCAGGCTCCAGAGGCTCTGAGTCTCTAAACTATCATCACTAATTGACATTTCTAAAGATAATAGCTTATTGAAATTATGCAATACTAATGTGTATTTTTTCCATTGGTTTCGTTTCAAAGTAAAAAATTGACGATTAAAGACTTAATCATTTTCTAGTGAAACGATAACAAATAAATTGAAAAAGTAGAGAATATTAGAAAAACCCATTGAACATAAAAAACGATGCAAAACGTCAATAATTACTATAGTCATAAAATAAAGCAAAAAACAAAGGCAGAAAAACGAGATTTTTTATGGGAAACTTTTCTCTCACATTTAAATTGCGAATAAATGAGTTTCTAATGAGTGTTATTTTTCGGTTAACATGAGTAATCCTATTTGAATTCTAGATAATTGTTTGTTTTATTCGCACGCACATGAAATCTTTACCTACGAGTCAGTCAAGTAATATTTATTGTGAAAAGATTTAACGAAAACATGCAAATAAATAAAATCACCTGTTACTTGATTTTAACGGTTACTGCCAACACGACTACAAAACGTGTCTATTAATTAAATTATTTACACTAAAAACTAAAAATGCCACACACACTCGATTTAAAAACTCGCTAAACGTGTTGATTTAACTTCAATCACTTTATGCATCAATTTTTGCGATAATTTTCGCTTTAAAGAAGTTAAAACAGGCAAAAATGAAAGCCTAATCACACTGAGATCAATGCAGTGATTATTTAATTTTCTAGAAAATTAAATTACTTTTTTGTTGACTGATAAAAATTTTACGCTTTAAAACGTCACACAAATTATTCACACTATAACCTAATAATTTTGTTTTTCTTTGCTTCTTTTTTTAAAAACTAATAAACAATTTTTGATATAAATATACTTAAATGTATATTTTCAACATAAGTATGTCGTTATTATCCGCAATAAATAGAATTACAATTCAAGTGTAGGAGGAATCCTGTAAAACGTATGTCGGCTTCATTTGACATTTAAAATTTTCGTTGCTTAAAATTTATTCGCAGAGATTCACAAAATATATATCGAAATACAGTTTAATTTAGCATAGATTAAAATATATTTTTTAATAACAATTATTAAATGGTTAAGGTTTCGAATAATGATTAAATATCTTTAACGTCATCGTCGACCTCTATTATAGGTTTTGGCGTCACTCTACCATTGATTCTTTTGGGCACAGATGTCCATAAGTTTTTCAGCGAATTAATCATTTCATTGATAGTGTCTCCCAATCTGCCCAAAAAGTCATTTTCACCTTCAGATTTCGGCTCTATTCGTCTATCGATATAAGAGCGCAATCTCTCCAACGAAGAGATTGCCTTATTTTGCAATCTTTCCGTATGTCTGGCGTAATGATCTTGAAGTCGTTCCTGAATTCTACTGACTTTGCGGTTGATTTTGCCGGTAATTCTTTCAATAAGACCTGTAAATAATGAGCCATTATTTCGAGACGGAATAATAGATCGATCATCATCTCGTTTTGTCGGAGTTTCCTTTTCGTCTTCGTCTTCTTGACCTTTAAATTTTTTAATATTAGCAAATGAAAATTATTAATATTAATTTAATGTATTATTATTCCTTTTTCTATATATGTAGTTACCTCTGACCATAACTGCTGATATTATAAACATTAAAAGAAAAATTGAAGCTAAAGAAAGAAATAATTTCATCTCTAAAAGAAAAGTACAAATTTTAAAAATTGAAAGTAAAAGTTGTCCTTATATGTCTAGTTTTTATACTTATTTTAGATCCTGTATTAAATATTTTTTTCGTTAAAGATCCTGAACCTTAAGACTTTTGCAATTCAAATGAAATCATATTGCAATATATATATGAATAAATTTTAGAATTTGTTTCAAAAAAAACAGTTTGTCCTTAACATTTTCTTAACATTTTTTGGGGATTTATTCAACTCAACACAAGATGCTATTATACTACTTTTAGCCATTGTATTCAATAAATTTGATAAAATCTTCTTTTTATTGATAGAAATATATTTGTAATTATGTCGCCAATGATGACACGTTTTAAAGATTGAGTATAAGATAAGACGACATTAAAGACATAACAATGTTGCGATACAGTATGTAATAAATTTTAAAAAGATATGAAATCTTAATTTAACTTAATTTAATGTTTTTTTTGACAAATAAGTGTCTCAACTATTATTAATTTCAGATTTTATTTGAAGGAATAATGAGTGCGTTTATTATTTTTGGTAAAATAGCTCATCAATAAATATTAATGCTTAAACTTATGCGCACTATTAATCAAAATATAATTATAATGCAGAAAACGATATATAAGAGGGAAAATATAATGTTTAATAGGATGTCAAGAGAATCAGATGAACACCTGATATATTATAAAAAACTAGGTGTCCTTCACTAAAGTTGAATCATTCAATAGTTTTATTGTGATCATAATATAGTTATCCAATTATTTATACATTTACTGTGGGATTTTTTTTATATTATCGACAAAAACTAGAAAACAGTCGTACATTTATTGCACGCAGAGAAGAAAACGATTTCGATTGCAAACATGACATCTCGATATAAACACATTTAATGAAAAATTTAAGGCCCGAGCCCGACATACTCAAGCCCGAGCCAAAAAAAACCCTAAAAGTTTAAATTTACAAATCCCGATTCTTCCCGATTTTTCTTCGTATAAATATTTTAACTATAATCTCATATCTAAATTAAATTACTATTCAATTTTCTTGGCTATAGCTCTATTTTATACACATTAATATTCATTTATGATTATTCGAATTTTATTTTACAAAATTTTATTATTTTGCATATAAAAATATGGTATATTTCAATATTTTCTTCCAAATTAAAAATTTTAGGGCTTAATGTTTTTTATGACAAAAGCCAGGCCAGACTTAAGCCCGAGCCCGACAAAGCGGGGGCCCGTTAGAAACTCTACTTTAGATGACGAAAGATTTATTAAGATTAGTGTTGCATTAACATTTGAGTATATCTATTAATAAAGCAATCTTTAATCAAAAAATTTTTTATTTTGTTTATGAATTAATTAAATGTTTTGCAAAAAATACGATACGTATACGAATATTAGATTCCACCGCAAAAGTTAATATTTAGACTGTTATTTTAAAAGTTATCTAAAGTTAATACAATACTTTAAAAATGTTTTCTAAAATATGTATTTATAATGATTGCAAATGATTTATAAAACAGTTTGAAAGTATTACATGTTTAAATAAATGTTAAAAACTAGACAAACAGTGTATTCACAATTATTTTTCTATTTTTATTTTCGATATACTCTTCTATTATTGTATTATTAATATCTTCATTTTTCGGATAAATACCAATTCTTCTAATACTCAAGCAATTATCGATAAACGGAATGATACCATAAAAATCGTTTATGCTTTCATAAGGCATTACACGGCAACCAATTTTTAATTCGCATAAAAATGGCATGTCTTCTAAATGTTTCATTATATGAATGAAATTTTGTTCGTCTACTTCTATAGTATCGATAAATATATCAATAGATATTAATTGTGGTATATATGTATGAATATCTTTGAAATCATATCTATTCGTATTACAGTCATGTAATCTTAAATGAGTTAATTGAAAGCAATTTTTCAAAATTTTAAAACTTTTGAATTCTTTGCAATTTTTTATAAATAATTTTTTCAACGATTGAAATCCATTATATAATGAATCATTTAGTGGTGAATTTAAATTCTCGATCTTTAATACTTTTAAACGCAAACATTTTAATGCAATCATTTTTAATAACTCAATACAGTTATTGTGATAAACTGTTGCATCAAAAGAGCAACAAAGATATTCAATATTTTCAAATTCACTCAAATGCGTCAATAAATCAAACTTTTCGTTATTAATCTTAATGTGTAATGCTTTTAATCGATGCTTAAAGTAATCAATAAATCTTATAAACCGTTCGCTGTTATCAACACTATAGCTATTAATAGTATCGATTTTCGTACCAAAATCAGTATTCGCTTCCAAACATCGATCAATATCTCTATCGATATCCCACTTTGAATTAATTACTTTAAGTTTAGGACATAATGGTATTAAAGTTGATAAGAGATTCATATTCTGCGCATAATTATAAATATCGCATACAGTTAATGACTCCAAATTTATTAGACTTTCTTTCGTGAAATGTTTAAATATTGTGTAATCACTGATCGATTGTGATATGTAAATACTTAAATGCTTAAGAGATGTGCGTGTATTGCTTATTATATGAATGGTTTCTTTGGATATTTTCAATCCAATATCAATAGTGATGTCATTAATATTCACACACTTAAGTGGCGATTTTCGGGTCCCTAGTGATCAAATCATAAACATTATTCGTATCTTATCAAAAGATAAAATCAGAATCTCTACTTTTTCGGAAATCCCACATTTTTATAGTTAATTATATTAGTTAATTAAATAATTACAAACAAATTTAAAACACTTTAAGTTTCCGAAATCTCCGAAATATTGACTAATTCAAAAAAGTTCAAAAATTTGCCGAATTTCTCCGAAAATTAGACTATAATGAAAAGTGTTGCATAAAATTTTATAGATTTTGGATGGGGGTGTTTTTAATCTTCTTTTGGAAAGTTTTTTATTGATTATTTTGATTTTAAGGCAAAAAATTGCGTTTTAAATCTAATGAGTTAAACGCTTAAAAATTACAAAGTTTCAAAAAGTAAATCTCTTTCCATGAAAGTAATAAAAAAACATTTTAAATTTATTTTTACTTAAAATTTTCAGAAAATTTGTCCGAAAATAGACAACTTTTTGTCCGAATTTCCGACCGAAATTTTAAGGTTTTAGTTCCGAAAAAGTAGACTAAGGTTAAAACATTGTTTTAGTTAATATTTATATCAATAGATGGCAGTATTATATATATTGTGTCTCTTTGTTCACATGTGTTGTCAATAGTGATATACAAACAAATGTATGTAAACATGCAATGAATGGCTGTGTTTGTTATAGTCTGTAATAGTAGTATATTTTGTATATTATAGTAATCATATAATGATATATTGTTATGTTATTATTATTAAATATATATATATTAGTGTTTGGTTTTATTAATTAATATAAATTGTTTTAATAATGCAGTCTAATAGATATAGTTTTGATAGATTTGGTGATGACTTATGTGAAGTAATATTACATTATTTATCGATTAGTGATTGTTTTCGTTTACAATGCGTTAACAAACAATTCAAACATTTAATATTCAGTAAACAATATAAACTTAAAATAACAGATTATAAATCAACATATTTTAATAAAAACAAAAATTCAGCGATCGATGAGTTAATCAAACAAAAACGTATTAATTTTGAATCAATTGTAGCCATAAATGATCGTATATTAAAAGATGTGATGAATAAATGCATTTATATTAATGATTTCACTATTAATGGATATTATATGATAATAACAGACGAAACAATTAATATTATAATCAATGCGTGTAAACATATAAAGCATTTAACGATTAGTTTTAATAATACAACCAATATATCAATGAAATTATGGCAACAATTCTGTGAGAATAGTCTCACAAATCTCGAATCGCTTTCAGTTTGTGGTGTATCTTCTGATAAATACTTACTACTGTTCATAACATTGCTATCATTTGCACCAAAACTTGTTTCAATTCATTCAGATATTGTTGGTTTTACTAACAAGTTATTTGATGTTTGTGTTCAACTAAATATAACGCATTTATTCGATAATAAGCAATCAATTAATGGTTATTACTTTCGTGATCACAATTTTATATCATTTGCTGATTATTTTAAGCATCGATTAAAGTCAATACACGTATTTATTTATCGTTGTAATGAGAACATTGAATTATTGAAACGTTTGGCTGATTTCGAGAAAATAGAATATCTTTATTGCGATTTTGTTGGCAGAAGAGATCAAAACTGTAATGAAGTGTTAAAAGAGATTGGATTGAAATGTAAGCGATTGAAGGGATTAGTTATTGACGGATTGGATGCACCGTTTTATGAGATATTCAGCCATGGATTTCATTCGCTGGAAAAGTTATGTATCAAATCTCGATCCCAAATACGTGAAAATATTGCTTTATTGAAAAATTGCTTAAATTTAAAACATTTGAAATTCGATTATACGATGACTAATGAAAGTGATTTCAAAGATATTCACTTATATTTACCACAATTAAAGTCTATCGATATTATTAGTAGTTGTAGTAGTGATGAAAATATTAAAGAAATGGCAACAAAATTATTACAACATTTATCACGATTAAAATATTTGCTTGATTTGAAGATCGGTTATACATATAAAAACTGTTGGTTAACAACCGATGATATCATTACATTTATCGACAATTGTTTAAGTATTAGAAGAATTGGTATATATTACAATCATTTAGAATATATTGATAAAAATAAGATTGAAGACCATATTATTAATAATAATAGAAAAATACAATTTTTCGTTAACTATTAATTTTGTCATATTCTAATGACACACTCGTATCGAAATACCAGACATACAGCAATGGTTTAATCATTTTATGTGATGTTTTCGTATTTCGTTAAAGTTTGAAACTATTCACCCATAAATATATGCTTAAATCTTATCAACTAATTATATAAAATATAACCAAATTTTTGAATTATTCAAAAATTAGTTAAAATATTACATATTATAATTTTCAAACTCTAAATCATAACTATTTTTATATAAAACAATACATATTCATACAAAGCTAAGTTTCTTATGATTCGGTATTACCGATACATGTTTATACGTTTAATTATTTTGTTTTGTATAATTTTTTAACCATTTATATTTTAAACGCGATAATTATTACATTTTTAGTACGAAAATATTGGTACGTATTATAGATTTTGTAATTGTTTAAAATTATTAAATCATATTTGAATTTTTTTCTTTAATTGTTATATTATTATCTTTTTTATCGTAGAGCCCAATACGAAAATATATTTTACAATAGTTATAGCTTTATATAAACAGATATTTAATACTTTTAAAATATATCATAAACATTTGAAACGACGCTGATCTCTCTCGTCAATAAAGTTACAAATAAATTTGTTTCGACGATAGTGATATAAATTAATATAGAGGCCGTATTTAAATTAGATTATTATTATTGGTTATTTTATTAGCCATTTTTAGATTATTTATGGTCATTTTTTGGGTAATTTTTAGAAATCCCTTAATAAATATAAAGACCGGTCTACAGACGGACGGACAGACATCCTAAATCCAATAGCTCTTTTGGAAAAATTGAGTTCAGAAATAACAGTTAATGATCGAGTATTAGAGTTCAAACGCGATAACAAGCAATTATTGATTTAAAAGTAATGCGGCATAAAAATTATAAGTTTTGTAAACAATTTATTAACGAAACCGATTTGATAGAAATCCATTAAAAAATTGAAAGCACATGCTATCCGTAATATTTCGTACCATTTTAATAAATGGCTAAAATAGCACTTAAAATAGCATTTATAATTTTTAAAAATTACATAAATTTTCTATAATAATCATTTTTCTGAATATTCTTCTTACTAAAAAAATTTTAGATTTTAAAATAACGTTTTTCGATGGTAATGAAAATATTTTGGGAGGGGTAATGAAAATTCATAAGATTTAATCGATAATTTAATCTTTTTCAGCCAAAATAGCATTAAATAGCATTTAATATCATAAATAGCACAAATAGCATTCATAAATGGAGCTAAAACGGTTCCATTTTACTTAATTCATACACAAATAAATTTATATGTCTCTAACTTATGAAATAAAAAAGTAGCAAATGTTATCATTTTGACGCTCGAGTTAACATATAACTTACACGGAAGCGCTTAAACTGATTTTTCTAGAATTTCTCTGCAGTTTTGGTGGAATAACTGGTTTAAGGTTCGGATTATCGTTTAATCAAATTTTTTTTTTATTTCAAAAAATATACTAAAAACGCTTTTATTAAAAGATTAATCTCAAAGAAATTATTAAATTGAAACTTATACGAAGTATAGGTAAGCAGATAATATAATTCAAAGAAACATGAAAACTAAATGGGCTGCAAATATGATTTCTCGATATAAACTCATAAACTCACGAAACATCAATTAAGCTTAGTATTATAGTTTAACTTTTAGCTCATTTTACAAGATTTGATTACCGGTATATCTATCTGTAAGTTCAAGCGCATGTTAGCTATTAATAAACTAATTAATTAAAGAATTTAAATAATAGTTTTAACGTTATATTAAATAAAAAAAGCGTTATGTATAAGAATATTAAATTCGCCGCAAAATAATGTAATAATTAGACAATTATCTAAAGTTAATAATTTATGAAAAATAACCTCAACTGAGAAAATAATAATAATGATCATAATTTTAGATTTAATTAAATAGTATCATATATTGATATTAGGAAATAGTAAACTTGTGATATAGAAAAGTATGTCATTATTTATAGTCGAGAGTATTCACAATAACTTTTCTATTTTTACGTTTGATATACTCTTCTATTCTTGTTTTATAAATTTTGCTTTTTTCGGATAAATACCAATCCTTCTAATACTCAAGCATTTATCGATAAACGGAATGATACCATAAAAATCGTTTATGCCTTCATAAGGCATTACACGGCAACCAATTTTCAAATCGCATAAAAATGGCATGTCTTCTAAATGTTTCATAATATGAATGAAATTTTGTTTCTCTACTTCTCCAGTATTGATAAATATATCAATAGATATTAATTGTGGTATATATGCATGAATATCTGTGAAATCATATCTATTCGTATTACTGTCATGTAATCTTAAATGAGTTAATTGAAAGCAATTTTTCAAAATTTTAAAACTTTTGAATTCAATGCAATTTCTTATACATAATTTGTTCAATGATTGAAATCCATTATAAAATGCATCATTTAATGGTGAATTTAAATTCTCGATCGCTAATACTTTTAAACGCAGACAATTCAAACCAATTTGTTGTAATAACTCTATATTATTGTAATCAACTGTTGCATCAAAAGAGCAACAAAGATATTCAATATTCTTAAATTCCGTCAAACGCATCAATAAATCAAAGTCTGGTTTATAAATCTTAATGTGTAATGCTTTTAATCGATGTTTGAAGTAATCAACAAATCTTATAAACCGTTCGCTGTTATCAAAATTATAGCTATTAATAGTATCGATATTCGTACCAAAATCAGTATTCGCTTCCAAACATCGATCAATATCTCTATCGATATCCCATATAGAATATACAGCTTTAAGTTTAGGACATAATTGTATTAAAGTTGATATAAGATTCGTATTCCGCGCATAATTACGAACATCGCATACCGTTAGTGACTCCAAATTTATTAGACTTTCATTCGTGAACCGTTTAAATATTGTGTCGTTAGTAAACGGACGCGTTATGTAAATGCGTAAATGCTTAAGAGGTTTACATGTATTGCTTATTATATGTAAGGTTTCTTCAGTTATTTCCAATCCGTTATGAATAGTGATGTCATTAATATTCACACATTTCTTCAACACATAATCTAATAACTGATGATTTATAGCACTTCTATACTCTTTCGTTACTAATTCTCTAATAACCGAATTTTTCTTGGATAGAAGACCTTTATAGTACCTTTGAATGTTAGGCAAGTTTATATAAATATTAAATAATACAAGTTTCAATTGTTTATTAAATATATTAGTATTGAATTGTTTGTTAACGCATTGTAAACGAAAACAATCAC
>JAQGAW010004072.1:0-11432 GCA_034698025.1 Phthiracarus crinitus | reverse complement strand
GATAATAATTTTGCTTAATTAAAAAGTAAAGCCCGGCCCGGCCCGAATTTTTTAAAATATGGCCCGAACCCGGCCCGGCCCGACAAAATATGTCGGGGGCCCGCGGGGGCCCGACAAATCGGGGGCCCGCTCGAAAGTCTACTTTACATGAAAAGAGTTTTGGGGTTTCAACACTTAAAGTATAAAACGGAACTTATGCTAACGTGACGTCAATTTTCCTGAATGACACACAAACCACTATTAGAACACCAATAAGTGCTTAAAGTTTTGTTTTATGAACTTTGAGAGTTAAGTTAAGAATTTTGAAATACTTATAACTTAACTTACACTTACTGTTAATTTATTATTCTCAAGCATTTTAAAATACTATCATTTTTAACTTTTGTACGACTTTAACTCTAAATTATTAAAATTTTATGTCCGATAAACTTGATTTTGGAGATATTCTCAAAGCACAACCTTTTTGGAGTTTGCGATATGGAATTAGACGGTTACTACAAACCGATTGCATAATTATTTTTTCTAAGTTAAAGCGTGACATTTTATTTCTTGTTACGCTATTTCTCATTCTATGTTAAGTACTAGTATTGAAATGATTTCAATAAAATAAGCACTTTCTTTAGTTCATTGGTGAAACTGATACATGTTATCCAAAATAGTAAACACTGATTTGCTCATAACATAAACTCAATTTATATTATACCTAAAATCATAGAATTAAAGTTGAGTCTGTTCTCATTTAATTTAATTTAATTTAAATGCTAACTTGGAAAAAATTGTTAGAAATTTATACGTATTTATTTGCTTATATATTCTTTATAACATTTCTTTTCACAATTTAGTTGGTTTCACGACAATCGCTCTCAATGTTAATATTGGTGTAAATGAAATTTCAAACGTATGTTTAATACACATTTAATTCATGATAGTTAACCCCAGGGTGTCCTACGCTCGGGCGTCTAGGGGGGTTTATCTTTTTCGAAATTCGGGTGGGTTGGGTAAACTCATCTGATTTAAGAAACAATTTTTTCACTTTTCAAAAAAATTTATCAAAATTTTCAATTTTTTCCTCGTTGAATTTTAAAAATTTTGTGGTGGGGGTGTAAACCCCGACCAGCCCTTTGGGACACCCTTGTTAACACTTTTTCATCTTTATTGTAATGTAACGTATATAAATCTCAATTGAATATAAGTTAATTTGTTTAAACGTTTATATAAATTTACAGTATTACCGTAATTAAGAACATACCGTATCTTTTAAAGACAAATTTTAAAGAGAAAAACTTTTATTTATGTAAATTTTGAAATAGATTTTTTGAATCAATACATTGCCGATGAAAATTTAAAAATTGAAATATAGGTAAATGAATGCATCTTATTTCTAATTTCTCTTAATGTGGTCAGATTCCACTGCCTTTAGACATCAACTTAACGAATAATACAAATTTCAACATTGATTTGACTAAAATAAATATTTTGACTCGACTTACGGTTAAAATCGAGGACGTTATGCAAACTCACAAACTGGTGATAAGTTTTAATAGTTTGGTGTTAATGTATTAAATATGTATTTCTAATTATTTTAAACTGAAATAAAACATTTCGATAGAATCAATCAGAAAATATGAAGAAGTATGATCTGTTAGCTATTGAACCAATGAATGACAAAATATTAAGTTATATTAATAATGGTCATTACGAGTGTGATGTTATCAGTTTTCATTTTTCCGATAAAATACCATATAACATACGTCGAGCCAATTTCTCTCTTGTAAGTTATTTCTTGAATTTAGTCGTTTAATACGCCTATAAATAAGGTATACTGTATATGATATTTACAGGTGATTTCAAAAGGAATCGGAATCGAACTAAATTTTAGTGATTGTTTATTGAATCAAAGCGCTCGTCGATCTATACTCGGTTTTGGACAAATTTTGGTCAACAAAACACGTTCAAAAGTATATCACTTTTATTTAATTTGTTTATGTTTATTGATTGTCCCAAATCTATAGAATATTCTATTATCGAGCGGCTCATCGACATATATGACGCTGCGATCACCAAAAGACATCGCTTCAATGTAAGGCATTCATCCAATCTATTAAGTTTATAATTACCAAATTTATTTAGTGGTTTGATGTTCGGTATGAATGATAATGAATGCAAAGAAGCTGTATATCGAAATGGGCTTCAAGTTATCAAACATTCAGGTTTGCTCTTTTATATAAGTTTAATAAATAGATAACGCATACCTTACTGTAATCTTATACTATAAAACATATTTTGATTGATTTATTTAGAAATTCGTAAAAATGTCAATATAAGTACAATTAGTATACAACAGCTTGATTTCAAACAAAATGAAAAATGGCTTATAAATGAGTTAAATAAAAGAACTCTCAATGAACAAAACAATAACTCGAAACGAATAAAATTAATTAAATAATAGTTCAATAATTTCTTGTTTATAGATAGTAATAAAATGATTAAACATGCAAAACTTCGTTATTTATCTTCATTTTGCTTATGACGTCTTGACGATGATGTGCTTCTTTTATTGTCAACGCCCTATATTTAATAAATTCGCATTAATTATAATAATAAACTACATCAGTACAAACTAACTTATTATTCATTCAATACTGACTCATACCGTATAATAAAAAAGTTTAGTTTTTGGTTTGTTGAGAAACTGCCGATAAAAAATTACCGTTATCTAACTATTAGGTAATCTTGAAGAGAATTTGCTCAATAATATTAATTTTGTTAATTCAAATGATGAAAACTCATACGTAATATCGTTAAAATTCTAGTTCTGAAATTGATTAATGCGTAAAATTTCTAAAAATACATAGCAGTAAATCAACAATGTATAAATAACAATCAAATATCTTTTGTTAAATAATTATACTGTAGTTAAAACTCTTATCATCTATTAAGTACCAGTTTTGCCTTAAAAGCTAACGACCCAAAGTCAATCTCAAATAAACAATTATATAAAATTACCATAAAAACTACCTTATTTCTAGTTGACTCTCTATCTTCGCTTCGTTTTGTAGATTGTTTTTCATCTTCTTTACGTCTTTTATTAGTATCAGGTGTCTCAAGATTTGGCGATTCCTTTATTTAAAATTAATAAAGTAATATAAAGTATTTGTTTAATGTTGAAAATAATCTATTATTGAATACCTGTTGCCTTTTCCTTAAAGCAGATGCAGATTTCTTTTCATAAGTTCTTGCAATTTGAGCGTTTTGTGAGGTATTATTGTCTTCTCTATTTCTTTTATCATTAGTTTCTTCGTGAGCCTTTAATTTTTATAATTATTAAATAAATAAACGCGATTAAAGAGAATTCACATTTACCTTATTGTTATCGAATTTTCGCTTTTTGTGCTCTCTATCCAATATTGAAACTTTTTCTAAAATTAAATATTAATTAATCATTAATGAGATCCAAAAAAGTAGCAAGAAATGTATGCAAAACTAGCGCTATAAATAGCCTCAAAAATTTACGAAAATAGCATTATATTTTTTATAATAATTACCATATTAATGGACGTATTATCAAAATTTTTAAACATAGAATTTGTATCGTTAATAATTTCTCTATAAAACTAGACTACATTAGAGTTTTTTACGGTATAACTTAAGGAACTCTTAATGAAAAAATGAAACTTTTTTGACATTTTTCAAAAAAAATTTCAATGTTATTAAGATTTTTCAGCTGACTTTCTTGAAAAGAAGTCCAGATTATGAATTTGACCATATCTGTCCTCGTGTCCGCAGTCTTTATATTTATCAAGGGATTATATCTGTTTTTTATATTAATTAAGGGATTTGATATCTTTCAAGCTATAGAATTAATTACTACCGAAATAGCATGTTAAAAAGTTAGCTCTATGTGAATGTGTCGTGAATTGTTTTTAAAAATATAAAGGGTTTATAAAACTTATTAGATTTAAACGACAATTTTTTTGGATTATGAAAAATAGCAACTAATTTAGAAAAAATAAGCTTAGAAATAGTAGCGGTTATCATTAAAAATGGCAAAAAATAGCATTTATAAATGGAGTTAAAACGACTCAATATTATGTGATTCGAGTTTATATTTCAATTATATTCTCCAAACTTGTGATATACCCGTAAAAAAGCAGAGAATGTTATCATTTTGGATCTCAATCATTAAACTAAAACATATAAGCACACAGCAAATACCTTTATCGGAATCAATAACTTCTTCTTTAATACGATGCTCACTAACTCTTCGCGGCGATAAAGAAGCGACTGATGAATCTCTACTGGTTTTATCCGCAACATTATTAGCTTTGTCTTCATTGTTTACTTTTCGATTTTTAACATCATTTTTAATGAGTTCATTTTTCAATTCTTTTTTCTTTTCGGTGTTATCGTTCATTTCAGTATTGTTTTTCATTTTAATCGATTCTTTTTTCTCCTTCGATAATACTATAGTTTTAGCATTGTTGACATTATTAATCAGTTCCTGTTTTATTTCTTTTTTAATATTCGCTTCGATTTTATGTGATGCGTTATTTTGAACATTTGGTTGTTGTGCGCTCTTTTTACTCTCTTTAATGTGAAATTCTGATTCAGGTATAAATGATGGCTTTTTTATTTTTAATTGACCAGAATAACTATGGAATATAATATACGATTACTATAAGTTCACAGTTAATTCCATATACGGTATAAGTATTGTATATTTTAATTAAAATGAATACCCAGTTGCCAGAGCATAGAGATCGGGACGCTTTTCTTTTTCTTCATTACGAATATTTTCTACCCTTCTTTCAATTGCTTGAGCAAAACTTATCATTATTGGAAAATGCGGCAAAATCTTGGTTAGAATTATTAACGAATTTCTTATTTGGATGTAATCACCAGAATCTAAACACAAGATAAACGCTTTGGTCAGTCTGTAATGCCATTTATGGCAAACATGACGATAATTTTCAAAGTCAACATGAAGAGGATCTTTTTCACAAAATTTTGTAACAAAACCAGGATATTTTGCGCATTCCTATAAAAATTTAAATTATATATACAATCTTTATGATTACATGGATAATTTTAATTTTGAATACCTTATCAAAAATAGCTTTATCTTTATGCCAATTCATAACAGTTTCGAGTAATGCGCATAAGAACCTTCCATAATGATTTGCCTCATTTTCAGTACATGAACACATCGTGTATGATATATCACCAAATATCTGCATAAATACAAGTATTAAACTTTAAAATACAATCGGAATTTAAAATGATTTTATTTACTCTATCATAACATATTAACGTTGAGAAGTTAGGTGTTTGCAAGTTATGCAACAAATGGACGAACTTTGCGCAAAATAGGGCATCACTGGCAGTAAATTTACATCTCGGGAAAAGACAATGTTGCAGAAATTGAGTGGTCATTTCCATCTTTGCTACTTTCGATTGAAACCATTGGTCTTTTTCCCTTTCAAGTCTAGCGAGCACTCGTTTAACGTGATCTTGTTGTTTGCTTTCCTCATCGGCCAACCTTTCCATCATATTTAAACATCTTTCTCTCTCTTTCTTCTTTTTATTTACTGCTAAATCCTTATTTTCGTCCGCTTGTTGTGCCTGTTGCTTAAATCTCTGTAATTCTCTTTCATAACTTGCTGTTGGAACTTGTAAATCATACATCGTTAACGTCCAAAATGTCACAAAAAAACGCGGACTAAAACATTAGGAACATATTTTTACGATTTTAGATAAATTCTAAAAATTAATTTCTTAAAATAATATTTGATATGTAACCTGAGATCGTCCCAAAATTTTTGCGGATAAGCAGGAATAATGGACTTGACAAGCGGTGTCGTAACAATTTCTGATGATTCGATATAATTTTGTAAATTTTTTGATGACTTGTCATTCTTTCTCAATTCATCGTATTTAGACTAATATATATAAAACAATATACGGTAAATCAAATGTGATTTTCAAAATATTCTATTACCGTAATATCATGGATAATCATAGGCCTAACCAAGAAGAATGTGATGTCAGCACTCAAATTGTAATCAGCAATAAGTTTATCGAGTGGAGGTAATCTTCCGATATAGTCTTCAATGCTTAAACTATTTGACAAAAAACTTCCATATTGAACAAGCGTTTCCTGACACTGAAATGGATTTAAAATCAATAAAAATAATATCTGTGATAACATTTTTGATTGGTTTGTTGAATTCGTTTCATTAAGGATCGAATAGGATAGATTCACTTATTAATAAAATTCAAGTGTTCCGAAATTTTCGATAGAATAAGGAAGATTTGTCTAAATGTAAGTTCTAGATGTATAAAATACCTGATCATATAATTTTCCAATTAGTTTAAGATGAGTGTGTTCCTGTTCGTGAAATAGGATGCAATTTCTTTGTTGTGCCATTAGAATGCATAGCGGCATCGCAAGATTATTTTCGAGTAAAGCATCTTTCAATCTTACTGTTGACTTCTTAGTATTCCTAACTTGATTAAAATATCCGCCTTCAGCTCTCAAAAGCTCGCCACCGCTTAAAGCATTCAACTGTTCGTTTGTCATTTCTTCGGTGGCTTCTATTCCAGCCATCTTTTGAACAATTTCTTTGAGAATAAGCAAATCCAAACTTTTTTCAGATTTGAGTTGATTGGCAACGAACTGTAGCAATCCAGGCAATTCTATCGGATATTTTTTAACAACAGAACCGCAAAAGTTAGCTAAACTCAAAAGCCAGGGAGAAATGGTTGCGCCATCGTGTTTGGTCTTCTCTCGGCTTGGATTTGCCAGCGCTTCGATTACGCAAAACGATAGCACATCGTATGAAAAGCAAGTTAAATATTTTAATGAGTCCACTACTGGTCCAATTAAGTTGTCATACGTTTGAATTTGATTAAGTATCTAAACAGGAAAATTAGATAAAACAATTACTAACATTTTCATTTTTGTTGTTCATATGGTAAACATTGCAGTAAATGAAAAAATATTTGCGAAAAACTTGTACACATTTTCAATGCCTATTAACGCCTATTATTTGTAAGAGTTATACGCTTATATTCTAGAGTGCATAGCATACACAAAGAGTTTTTATAAATTTAAAGCAAAAGTAACAATTTTGAAAAATTGTTTAGAAGTTTATTGTAATGGGTATAAAAATAACAAAATTATTTTCGTCAGATTACCGTAACTATACTTAAAATAAAATAATAATATTTTTACCAAGAAATAAAGAAGTTTATGGCCTCAAGCATTAAACACATTTTAAAAATAATATTTTCCCATATTATATGAATCTTTTAATATTGTATTTATTTCTTAGGAATTTATATTTAAATCTGAGTGTAATCAAAATGAATATAAATACATCATAATTCTCTACGATTAAAACGGTGAAAATAACAGTTTAAATAGAAAATTTTTAACGTATTTCATTCTAGCTTTTAGCTGTTAGTAAGTTATTAGTACGGTATATACTGTACAGTATAGTACAGAATATCAATTAAACTTACATAATCAAAGAGAAAAGATGGATTAGAATGACTTAATTTTCCGATTTGTCGTCCAGAGAGCTTTACATTCTCTTTACTCAATCGTTTCATAATATATTTGATGCGTTTGAAAAGAGCGGCACGCGTTTTAATCATAACCGAATTAGTTGGCTCTGATTTCCAATTTGTGTAAAGTTTATATCGATATTGATATGGAAACGTTTTCAGGAGAAGCCAGAACTCTTCAGAAAGTGCGCAATTACTTTCAATTAATGAAATGGCAGGAAACACAGCTTCATCCAGGATCGTGTAAACCGCATATTTAATTACATCAGCATTTGGCGAATTCAAGAGTGTACGACAGATGCGAATTATTTTTGCCACCAGAAGCGTATCTTTATATAAATATGGTCCGAGAGAGCATATCATTGGAAATGCTATCGAACGCAACTCATTAATATTATCCAATTGTTTAAGCAACGGATCTTTTTCGCAATGGTATGGCTTTAATTTTGCAGCTATTAATGATGGCAATCCTGAATATCTAAATAATAATAATGATCAGAAACTGATTATATAATAATTAAAAACATTAAAACATAAGAGTTGTGCAAAATGCAATATTGTGACTATACGTTAGCTTAACTTTAAAGTGAACAATACACGTATAATAATAATGAATAAATTATTTTGCAATGACATTAAAATATAGTTAAAATCAATAATAATAATAATAATAATAATACTGTATATTAAATCAAGGCAATGCAGTAATGCTTTTTTCAACAATGAATTCCAAGAGCACAAGAATTAAGAAAACTATAATCTACGGTATGTTTCCTCGATATGAACTAAAACTTCATCCGATAAGTATTGCTTACTTTATACTTGTAGAGATAAAGTCTAAAATAGTGTTGGCTCAGTCGTCGCAAATGCATCGAAAAAATTCATTAATACGATATTTTTTCAAAACTGTTATTTTAAATCTATGGTAAATCATTTAACGCTCTCATACTCTAATAATGCTATAATACAGTAGTGATAAAACTTATATTTATCTAACTTTATATATTTACATAGCAATAGATATCTGTAACATAACGATATATTAAATGTCTTATTTAAAGTTTATTCAGTTTGAATAAATTTTTTTGAATAGAGAATAGCGTTGACTACAACACAGGTACTCTTAGTTAATAAAATTGAGTTTTCATCAAATGGCCCAGACTTTAGTTAGATTTGTAATTTTTAATGGGAACATACCGGTAAGTTATGAACATAATTTAAAAATAGTTAAAATACTTACTGTCTGTATATTTTATCGATCGAGAAGTGTATTAATATACACAATTGTTTAGCTATTTTTTCAAACGAAACGGCATAATATTCGGGAAGTTTATAAATAAGTTCTTTAGCATTAGTCCAATCTCCAACTTTAAGCAAAGATAATATTATGCCAAACTTTTGATTTTCGATGAATTGGGCGCGTTTTTCGTCATCTGTCAACTGATGCTCTTCAGTTTTAGTGTCTCCAGTGGTGATTGCGTTAATACGCTTTGCAAATGTTTTCGCTTCAGTTAAATCCACTTTATACTGATCGTATATTTTAATATCATTTGGATAGAGCTAAGTTAAAAGATCGCAACATTTAAACACAACCAATTCATTTAGACTAATCAAAACATTCTTACGTAAGGATATATTTGATTTAATTCAATTAATTTATTGTAGAGTACAAGAGCCGTTACGTCATATAAAGAATCTGGAGTTTCTTGCGATTCATTTTGCTATTAATAAAGAATAATAGCAAATGTATACTCAGTTAAATATCAATTTTAAACCGATTTATGTAGAGTAAGTAAAGGCAAAATTACCTGATAAAAACTAAACTTGAAAGCAAGTATTTGTGTTAATGTATTAGAATTATCTAAAAAATGTCTCAAAAGAGGAAGATAGCAATCGTGAAGATAAATCCTATGCTCGAAACATTCCAAAATTATATCTAACACGCGATTAGGATCCAAATTAAAGCAACCTAAACAAACGCATAACACATATTAAGAGATTTATTATTTATAGCACATATAGAGCCAAATCATTTGATAAATTAGCTAAACTTACCGATAAGCGACTTAATAACTTGTAACATATAATTATAATTAAATCCTTCGTCTTGACATAATTCGATAATTAGTTTCCCATATCCTTCGCTTTCTTCTCGACATAAATTGAATTTTTGTTGTTTATAACTTAAGTTAAAATTAAAATTAATTTGTAATCAAAAGCAAATTTAAGTTAGCGTTATCTTATAACTCACAACAAACGGGTTTTTAATTTGATGAATTTAGTTGACGCCGCCTTCTTGTTGGTAATAATTTTCGCATCGCCAGTCGTTTCATAATCAAGTCTCTCTTTAAGAATCCATTCAGACACCGTTTTCTGTTAAATAATGCCATAAATCTAATATATCTAAAATTTCACTTTTAATAATTGATAATAGTTTAAAACTTACATTATTCAAAGCAGTTAAAAGTGCATTAAATTGTTCCCTTTGGTCTTTATTTTCCGAGGTTTGGGTTTCGACATCTATAAACAAAGAATCGGAATGGCATTGCTATCAAGATATGAATACGTTTGGTGTTTCTTGCATATAAGCTCCATATCAGGAAAAATGCGATTCACTTGTTTACCACCAATTTTCTATACAGTATATTAGTATTGATAGTAATGATCGGTGAATACAACACTACTTGTCAATGATTGATTGAATGAATGGCTCGTATCATACGACTCGAAATGGATTTCAACTTTTCAAAGAAGACAGACCATCGAGCGTATTGACACCTGTGACTCATGTTTACAAAATACTTAAATTATTTAACCATTATATTAAACTTTTCTAACAAAACTTGTCAACTCTTCAAAACTAGATTTAACGCCATTTAGCGGATTAAACCATTTCGAAACAATTGTCAGCACAAAACGTTTTATTGCCTGCATTTCATAAATAGTATAATAATAATAATAGATATAATGAATGATGTATTAATACTAACATTAATCCTGATATGGGCTCAATGCATCTCCAATTATTACTCCATCATAACACTTACCAAACAGTAATAATACATCACTTAATATATTTATTATGTCTTCATTATGACTCTAAAAAATAGTAATAATAGTAATATAAGCTTAGTTTATGGTTTACTGTTAACATAACGTTTACTTACAATCACATCAATAATTGGCGCTATAATAGAGTCTGTTTTTAATTGTGAATCAATTACTTTAACCAATAGATCATAGAATGCTTGTCTGAGCACATGCTTGTCATTTGTTGAACGACACAGTTTTACGCTATAATTCATAATCAAATCACAATATGTTTGGTTAAATATTAATTGACTTACAATTCATTTTTTCCCGTTTTTTCCCATACTTTTTCAGCATTTAAGTGCTGTACAGCCATATTGACAATGATATGAATTCAAGGATACCACTGATAACCCACCAAACACTACAAACACTACAAACACTCACTCACTCACTCATACGTTATTGGCTACTGTTGGCTGACTTTATGGCGATAATAGCATAACATACAACATTATCGTTCATCAAGTTTATGACATTAACTCTGTTTTACTAGTTTATCATGAGATTCAAATTTTTTTGATAAGTAGTTATGGTTATAACTTATAAGTTCAAAAAATGACTAACTTTTGTTTATCAAATATATTGCTAACAGTTAATGAAGCAATAACTAATTAATGAAGCAATAACTAAGCATAGAATTTTATTAATGGAAAATTACTTTTTTTCTATAATCATATTAGAGTATGTTATAGGTAGTGATGCACAAAAGTCAAAAGTTAAAGAAATGTCTTAACTCTTAACCTTAACTCGTGTCAATATTTTAACTTTAA
>JAQGAW010004071.1:0-11433 GCA_034698025.1 Phthiracarus crinitus | reverse complement strand
TAAATTTAAATAACTTAAACCGTTTGAAACATTTTTGAATGCTATTAGCGTTGCTTACTGTACTATTCGCGCAGAACATTTATTGTTGTGTATTTAATTCTTAAATAAGATTTTTTTGCAACTTTTTACAACAATACGGAGCATAAAGTGGATAACATCCCAAAACTGGTTAATTACGTAATATTATAAGGTATGAATATAATATCCACTTCAATATAATTTATAGTCATTGAATCACATTACTGGTTATATTTATTTTTGAATCAATAAAATAACTATTTTCAGCAGAAAAATGTACTTTATTTTTAACTTAATTAGTATATATTTCTTAATACAACATAAGTCAGTTGATTGTTTAAAACAGCGCTATATATGCGATATTAATAGATTTGATAATTGCGCTGCAAATGTGATTGTGTTGGGTGATCCAAGTATTAGATTTGTTGAAGACAGATATGGTTTCGATAAATATTGCCAGTAATATAAAAATTTATCAAAATACTTTTAAACTAATAAAATATTAAAATTTTATTTTTTACGACAAAAATTTAACCGAACGCGAAATTTAGTGATTTACCCAAAAATATAAAATGTATGAAGGATTACAATAATGAATTTTTCAAACAAAGTTATGTTAATTTCACAATTAAAAGAAAGCAAATCTAAAATACCTCTCAGTTGTTGGTATGTATTCTTCGTTAATCGTACTTAGAAAACTAATTATTTTAAAATAATAAATAACAATAAGAAATCAAACTCTTTTTAAAAGCATTACAGTAACGTCTCGTAAATCTTTAATTAATTTACATGATGTTTAATTTTTTAAGTCTTTTAAAATAATTTTCTTTTAAGATTGTATATTAATAAAGATATATTTCAAGTTAAAGTTTAATTCTTTGTTTTTTAATTAGAGTTACTTTACTTATTCGATTACTTATATAAATTACTAAAATTATTAGTTTTAATAGTTATTATTGGATATTTAAAAAGTGTATAATTGATACAATTAAAGAAGAATCAGAATATAAACGAATTTGTTCAGAAATACATGCATCGGAATTTGGTAGTCGTATAATGTCAACGGCAGAGAGTACTCTAAATTATTTATGCAACAGTTATACGGAAGGATCGGATAAATGTGAACAAATAATTTCAGAGACAAATCTAAATAATACATTGGTGAAAGAATTTCGATATAAATCATTAATACCACCATTAATAGCAGTTTTTCAAAGCTTCTAAACTTACTGTATTATATTTTTTTGTTTTGAAATTTTTAAAAATATTCATTTTTAAGTTTAATTTGAAAATTTTAAGCTAAAAGTTTTATAGCTCTATAAGTATTGTAAATTTTTGTAAAATTAAAAAATTTAAAATTATTACATAATATTTAATATGTATTTATTTTCTCAATTGTCTTAATTTACAATTGGGTTTATATGATTTTATATTTAATTTTAATATAAAGTTATATTTAATTAAAACTATTAATCGCATATTATTTATGTGAAATGAACTTATCTTTAAATTTCCAACAAAATATTATTATTAGTACCAATGTTAAAACCGTTACGCTTTATTGAAACTGATCAGTAAGTAGCTTTGAATTTCAAGTTTTTTATTATTGCATGAATGTGTGACTATAACTTGAATTTTAAGTCTATACTATTCGTAAATAGAAATGAAAGTTTTAATCAGGCTAACTCTCAGCCTACAGCCTAAGCCTATATTTTTTCGGAGATTTAGGCTCAAGCCTAAGCCTACAGCCTTAACGAAAAATAGGCTGACTAACCTGTAGGCTTTATTACGTTATGATTTTAAAATCGTAAAGCATAGTAAAATAGAGAAAATCATTCTAGTTTCATATTTTAAATATTGCAAATCCGTTTGAAATATATTATTTTTAGTAAATATGATCACTAGGGCTTCAATGTTTCGGGACTCAAAACCATTAGAATCGGGCGGGATTCAGGATCTAAAAAACTATTATATTCGGGAACAAAAATTAGAAAATTCGGGAAATAGATTTTGTTCAAAAGTTATAAAATAAATTTTTAATTTAAAAATGTCGATCCTATATAACTTTTAAGATTTCATTATTTGTATATTTCTAAATTTTAAATATATAGTTTTAGACTATTTGGTTGAAATAATTTTTTTATAATTTTTAAAAATCGGGAAAATTTTCAATTATTCAGAAAATTTCGGGTAAAAATCCGGAATATATAATTTATAGTAAATTTCGGGAAATTCAAAATGATAAAACCTATAAAGAAACGATCTTTTTATTGTTTTTAATCATAAAACATCAATTTCCCGAAGATTGCATTAATATTTGGTTTCAGGATTTTCCCGAAAAATTGAAGCCCTAATGATAACTTATTATAAATACATGTTAAAAATTAAAATTTTGCCAATAATAAAAAAATGTTTAGAGTTAATGTTGTGTTTCGAGCCTACAAAACAGTTACAGCCTAAGCCTATGGTTATGGGAAAATAGGCTGGCCTAAGTCTAAGCCTACAAATAATTTTGGAACCTAAGCCTATAGCCTACTAACTGTTCTAACCTGTCAGCCTAAAGCCTAAATAAAGGAACGCAAAACTAAATTTCCACTGATTTGTTGGTTTATCTTAATTTTTTATGAGAAATAAGTTTAAACTGTTGAGGGGTAGTAAAATTGAAACCCGAGACAAACCGAAAAAATAAATATTTTAATCGAACCGACCAGAGAGTTAAGGTCTTCCAACCGTACCAATCCGAACCGAGCCGACGGTTAACCGAAAAACCTATAAACGGAAATAAAATATTTAGTGAGATTAAATTCTATAATATAATCCGTAACTTTAATATAAATATTAAAAAAGCACATAATATTTATTTAATTCTGCTATTTTTATCAGATTTAACGTTATATTTAAGAAAAAATTGTTGAAGTTATTTACAATATTATTTTTTGATAATGAATTTTAGGAAAATAATCATTTTTTTTGTAAATAAAGCTTGATTGTCTGTTTTTCTGTTTACTGTCGGGTTTGTGTAAAATTATTTCGATTTAATATAACCAAAACAAATAATTAATAATTCAAACAGACATGACCCGAGTAACCGAATGTTTAACCGACCCTTTAACAGCTTTAAATAAGTTGATGAACAGACTAGTATGTAACAAGCCCCCGATTTTTCGGGCCTTGGCGGGCCCCCAACACATTTTGTCGGGCTTGGACCTTAAGTTAAGTAAAAATTGTCGTGCCCTTCTTTTTGATTCAAAATATCAAAGCCAGAAAATTTTAATTTTTGGAGAAAATAATCTAAACAAACAATATTTTAGCATTAATAAATGTAAAATATTGGAGAATAATATTTATTATAATCAAATTTTACGAAATAATATGCATAAAATATTGTTAAAATGTAGAAAAATAAATAAAAACTTAATTATTTAAGGTTTTGATATTAAAGAAAATATTAAGGAAAATCGGTCGGGTCGGGCTTTTAAAATTTAAATTTGTCGGGCTTTTTTTCGGGCTCGGGCTTGATTAATTACGGCTTTGATCGGGTTCAGGCCTTAAATTTTTAACGATTTCATAGTCTAAAACAGACCGTATAATACTAATTTAAATGTAACCTAATTTACATATTTTATTTTTGGTTTTTAAATATTTCCAAAATTTTATATCTTAAAGTCTATAAAAGTAATTTGGGTAATGACAAGTTCAAGCTCATAAAAGGCAGAGCTTGAGCTTTATCTTGAGCTTATTATTTTTTAACCTGAGTTTAAGCTTGAGCTTCAGTAAAATATGACGAGCTTGAGCTTAGAGCTTATTAAAAATTGTTAACCTTAAGATATTTTGTCAAATAATATAAAATAAATAAATATAATACATAATTATGCATAAATTAAGTTTAAATCTATACAAAATTTATGTAATACAAATAATAAGCTTAATAAGCTCAATAAGCTCGATACACTGGGCTTCAAGCTTAATTTAATTTTTTAAGCTCAATTAACGATGAGGTTTTAGAGTGAGCTTCAAGCTCCTTAGCATCAATAAATAGAGCTTTAAGCTCACCTTGAGCTTTTTGCCATCACTAGTAATTAAAATATGATAAGTTTATATTTATTAAGGGATTTTATGCTTTATATTTATTGAGATATTTTACGTTTTTTTATATTTATTAATGGATTGATGAATAAAGCCTAACAATATTCTTAATATGAACTAAAGACGGCTTTATAAAGAAAAATAATTTCTAAAAACGTCTATAAAAAGGACAAAAATTGACTTAAAATACATTACATTGGTTGTCTAAACTTTTAGGTTAATAATTAATAGGGCAATTAATAATTAGTAGGGTTTCAATTTTTCTGTACTTAAAACATTCAAATTCAGTAGTGAATTGGGAACAAAATTCGTAAATTAAATTTTATTAAAAAAGTGTTAAAATGAAGTTTAAATTTAATGTTTTGGATCTTATAAAAAATTTAATATTTAATTAATTGTCTGTTTTAGATACATTACAAAATATTCAATTTATAGATTGAACTTATTCATTACAGTAGTATAGGGCGGACCCACACAATTTCCAGCGCGCAGGAAATGGTGTGGATTTGCCAAAATAATGTTTTTAAGTTATGATGATAAGCTGTTCTTGATAAGCCACTCCCAATGCATCACATAAGCATAAAAAGAGTTAAATATGATAAAACAGCGTTTAAAAAAACATCCCATGCTTTAACCCTATTCAAAACATTTGAAAACATATATAGTTTGTGATAGAAATAAGTAAAAAATAGCTGTTTTTAAGTGTTTTGAATAAAGGGTCAAAGCACGATGTGTTTCTTTGGTTGAATATCACTGTATATTAACTAAAAAAGTACAAAATACAGACAATTATGTTGCATAAAATATTTTAAAAAATAATTAATATAATTACAAAAATAATTAATATAATTACAAAAATAATTAAAAATCGAAAATAAAATGCAATTATATTTAAAAATGTGACAAAATCGAAATTGAAATGTAATTTAAATAGAAATTAGACATGTATCGGGCGTAAACTCATGGAGTGAGTGCGTACTATGCGATATCTAATAGATTGACGTAATTCATTTCATAAAAGAGTTTTAATACTCTCAAGAGATTGATTTTTTTAATGTGGAGGCCCCAAATCCGAGTTCAATTGATCCAATTGATAAACGTGTATTTCTTGAATTTGCAAAGATAATTCCATTTCTTCTTGCAAATCAATACTTAGTGCTTAGGATATATTTTGAGCTTTCTCCAACTTGTGACGCAAATACAAAATGCAATTGTGATTATCAAAATCAAAGCCTTCAAAACCGCAACCTATATTAAAGTACAATAAAAATAATTATATTATTATTTAAAGTAACGGACGTACAATTTAAATTTTTTCTAAACTTCATGACAAAGACGAGTGTTACAATGAGGCAAATGCCAAACCAAATGGTCATACAGAAATTGGTGTCCACAACCTATAGGATATTTCGATAGCATTTTTCTAATTTGTATATCGACATAAAGCATTGGCCTAATCTCATCAGCTACTAATTGTCTACACATCTGACAAGTCTGTGTATCTGACGTTTTGAACCAACCATTGAGTCATTCAATGCAAAATAAATGGTTACAAACTATTCGAAAATGTAAGTAACATTTTAAAATAAGTCTAATTCTGATTCTTACTTAACGGAGAAACAGCATGTTCGACAGCATCCTTACATATTGAGCAAATAAAATCTTTATTAGCTTTAACAACATTTTATTAAAGGGATACCCATTTTAATATTTAATTAGTAATTTAAATAATTTTAGAACTGATATTATTACAATTACTATTATTATCAATAATACTGCTATTAGTACTTGTTTAAGAAATTTTTCGTAAAAGTTGTCTATTGCTTCTTCACATTGCAAAATCTTTGCAAGAAAATTGCCTATATTTGGTTTAATCTCATAAGTTATTATATGAGTCGTGCCTTGTCTTTATAATTTCATCTTTAAGCGTTGCCTCAAATATAGCTGTTTTTTTATTTTGTACTAATTCCTTCTTATTTTTTTCTAACACAGCTTTTATGTAGTTGTCGTCTTTATCATCCGAAGAATAGAAGTCGATATTTCCTTCATGCAGAAAATAATTGTTAGTTGCCTATATTATATAGTTATAACGCCCTTATAAGTTAGTGACGTTTGGGCTTGGTGGATGGAGCTTATTGGAAGGGGTTTATATATTACAGCTAATAAGCACATCTTAAAAACTTTTGATTTGGACAGATCCACACCTTTTTTCGCTCGCGGAAAAAGGTGTGGATCCGCCCTATACTACTCATTACATTTAAAATGATAATTTTAAAAATACTTTTATAAAATAATTTTGAACAATTTTAAATTATATTTGCTTTAGACTATTTTATTTAAATGATATTTATATAATATTTTAAAATTTTTTTATTTTTCATTCAAGAAAAACTTCCAAAATCGGGAAAATTTTCAATTATTTAATGGTATAAATCGGAAATATTTATTAAGGAACTTCTGAAAAAGACTATCAATATACTTATAATGCAATAAAAATTTCTGCAAGACTGTTAAATTCGACTAAAAATCATTTAAAAATGATACTAATAGAAAGATTTATTTTTGGGTTAAAATCTGACAAATCTGGGGATTAAAAGTCTAAAAAATGGCTTTTAAACGGACATAAATAGACTAAAATCCTAAAAAAATTAACTAAAATAATAATAATTTCTAGGGAAATAAATGTTAAAACTTATTCGGGTAATATTTAGGGTTACGCTCAACAATATTAACTTAAATACATGACACGCGTTAAATAGATTCAATGAGTGTCCGCTATCAACAAATCCAAATTAAAAATACACTCACTGAAGTGCTATTTACAACAATATAATATACTGTTTTTTCGTTGAATTAATATTTAGTAAAAAAACATACTGCTTGAAAACAAAAATTAAATTGTGCAACAATATAAAAATAATTTAAATGCCGAAATTAATACACAAAATTTGACTATACAATTGAATTAACTTAGAATATAACACAAAGTGAGTTCATTATGTATGTCCATACTCTTTCTTGTTTTAAAAAATAATTTATTAAATAAATTTGTATAGTAATTCCCCTTATTAAGGGATCCCCAATTTAATGGATGCAGGTATTGTTTAAAACATTTGGGTTGCAATATATAATTATAAATATTATTTGTTTGTCAAATATGTAATATTTTTTAATGTTATTTAATATTCATTGACATATTTGAAATTTTTCAAGTTAATTTAATTGGTTTAATTAATAAGACGAACACAACACAAACAAAGCATTTATATACCGCAAAACAAATAAAACACTATTGCAGATGCTTTGCTTTTATGAAACCCTTAATTTTGGGATTCCTTAATCAGGGGAATTACAATATAACAAAATTATCGAATGAATAATTGGATTCATTTTAATTTAATTTATTCGTATGTTTTATATAATTTTGCTATTTATTATAATATTATTGATTAGTTTTAATTTAGAATTAATTTCATTTTATTAAGAATTACATCCTAATTTTCATTTAACTTCGATTATTAAAATTTAAAATATGTTTTTGAGTTTTATATTTTTGAAAAACATAATTAAAAACTCTGAAGGACTGCAATTAATGGCGGAACTATTGATTTATATTGAATGTGTTGCGCCATTGTTTTATTTAGATTTGTCATTGATATCAATTGTTCACATTTATCCGATCCTTCCGTATAACTGTTACATCCATATCTAACACTGCTCTCACTTAATGAATAATATAGGTTACAAATTCTGAGGCATGTATTTCGGTGCATATTCTTTTCATTTTTGATTCTTCTTTAATTCTTTTAGTTAAACAACTTTTAAATATCCATAGGTAACTATTTGTTTTTATAATTCGAATAATTGATTATAAATATTAAATAATTTTGTAATTGAGTGTATTTTAATATGATTTAAAACTTATATAACAGTCGCAGGAAATGAGAAAATGGATTTTTAAGTTAATCAATAATAAATGCATTAAACATAAATAAATTAATTTTAGTGGGAATTACTAAATAACTAGAGTTTTAGCCTGACTACGCCTGGAAAAATGGTTTAAATTTCTAATGAAGAACACACGCTTATTGTACCCAAAACTACCCCATTCCACATGTCTCCATCCGACTTCACCGTTCCTATCGATGCAATAGACCCCACCTCATCCCTTCCTTACCCCAAACCCACTCACCCAAGCACTATGTCTTCATTTTGCGACAGTAGATACTAATAAAGACTCAGGATAAAATTATGAAAATTTTCCTCCTTAACCCCTATAGAGGAGTTTCACCCACACCATCGAGTGACCCCTCAATTCAACCTTAAATATTAAGCTTAGTCCAATTGTATAGGTGTTTACTGTAAAATTTAAAAAAATTGTCGACCTCAACCCATCTTAAGGGGAGCCCACAACCTTGTAACCACTCCATTTGATCCCTACTGATTGAGCTGAATCCATTAATATACGGTAGGTGTTGAGGGAGTGGGACCCCCAGGGAAGGAGCCTATAATGGAAACCACAGAAAGACAAAAAACAAACTTTTAGACTTTTATATTAAGATATCCTTATAAGAATTCGTTTAGTCATCAAATATTTTTAAAAGAGCTATAGAGTAGAAGCAAAAAAACTGATATGAAATCGTATTTCAGTTTATTAATTTAATTTCTCATTTTGATTGCGAGATTAAAATAAGTTTATAAACATTAGTTACCAACACATAAGAGGGAATTTCGATTTATTTTCCTTTATTCGAGAAATTGATAAAAATGAGTTTACAAAATCTATGTAGCATTGATCCAACTTATTCTTAATAGAATTAACGCAATTAAACATTAGGTAACTAGAAATACAAAAATATTATTAAACTAATATATTAATTGCTTGAAATATTTACTTTTTCACATTATATAAATTTTTTCGTTGGTTTAGGCCCTTATAGAAGTGACTGGCGTTGTGATAGAAATAGACAGTATTACTGAAATTTCTTGATGCGCACAGGTTTGTAGAATATTTGCCCAAACTATATACATATAAACTGGAAGCAATTCGCGGGAATGTGTCCAAACACTTTCTTAAGTAATCCTTCATACACTTGAAGTTTTTTGGTAATTCACTTGTTTTCAGTTTCGGATTAATTTATGTCGTAAAAATTGAATTCATATTTAAATTAATGATTAATTATTTTCGACAATTTGTACGTATTATTTTTGTTACCGGCAATAGTTATCGAGACCTTCTCTGTCTTCAGCATATTTCTGTGTTCGATCACCAAAAAGAATTACATTTGCTGAGCAATTATTGAGTCTATTAATATCGCAAATATTTCGTCGATCAAAGCAAACAACATATTGTAATAAGAAATATATATTAATTAAAGTAAATATAAAATACATATTTATGACAAAAATTACTTATATTATTTAAATAAAATATTATTTAATGTTTGAGCATGTTATTCAATGCTTATAAATAGTAAAAAAGGGGAAATTACTTCAACATTTTTTTTAATACTTAAATAACTAGTTTATTCTTAGAATTTATGAGACATCAAAATAGAAATAAAAGTTAATTAAATCCGAAATTTAAAATTATTTATTGAAATTACTTTCAGGAAATCTTTATTTTATCAATTATTTTAAGACATTTCTAATATCAGTTTTGTAAGAAATTTTTAATTTTAATCATTTAATCATCAAATCAGTATTGACAAAAGGCCTGTTAAAATATGTGCAATTAGACCAAAATATTATTAAGATAAAAAATGTACTTTTTCATGAATAATTTGCTGACAATATTAATATAAAAATTCAAATTTACTATACGCTGTATAAGCACAAATAAACACAATTAAGCGCTTGTAATGAGTTTTAAAGAGTAATTTAAATGCGAATATTGGTATGCTTTTCCATTATAAACCCTTAAAATCTTAAAAAATATTAAAATAAAGCCATATAAATCAATATAAAAAAGACAATATTTTAAGCGACTACACTGTTTTCATTAACTACTTTACATACTTGTGCAAAAAATTTCATTTTCAAATGTTATCAATTTAATTAGTTTACACTTCGATAAGACTAGAAAAAAGTTATATTTAATTAAATTGAAAATTTAAATACTAAAATAAGCGCATTTCCAGGAAAATAAAATCCATTATTTTATTCTTAGAAATTTAAATATAACGTATAACTGATTTAGTAAGTTAGAAAATAAATTAATAAATTTACTTTCAAATTATTAATAATCAATAGCATAATTAATAATAGTGATGAGTATCAGCTGAGCTGAGCTAATAAAAAATTTATAGAGTAGATTTATATGTTAATATTTTTATTTAATCTTTTTTAAATTTTGAATCATTTTTAAATCCATGTTACAACATTCATTTTTGAGTATGAAAAATACTTTTAAAAAGTTACAGTCAGCTCAGTGGTGCGCATTTATATGCCTAACTGATTTTTGCAGCTTTACAACTCTAAAACATGAGCCGAATTTCACGAGCTCAACTCCAGGACTCATCTCTAATTGATAAAAAGTATAGATGGCAAAATGCTCAATTATACTAACTTGAGCTTATTATTTTTAGAGATGAGAACTTGAACTGATGGAGCTGAGCTAGCTCCAATGAAATTCAGCTCTCGTTTTAGAGTTTTAGAGCTGCAAAAATCAGCTCAGCGCACAAAGGATCAGCTCAAGCTCAGTTCAGCTCAAGCTCGGTATATCGAGTTGTTTGAGCTGACTTTTGTGCTTTTGAATAATGCATATAAATATGACTCAAAATCCAAAACCGATAAAATAAATAAATAAGTCATATAATAATGAGTTATTATAATATTGCTGTAATGTTTAGAAGTTAATGTAATAAGTTAATAAAATTTAAATTTTTTATTTAAAATATATACATAAAGACAAATTCCAGCTCATTAGCTCATCTCATACTAATAGGAGCTGAATACTAAATCAGCTCAGCTCTAAAAATTTATTATTAAATCAGCTCAGCTACAGCTCTGGTATTGGAGCTGATTCTCATCGCTAATTATTTTTAACCTGAGCTTGAGCTTGAGCTTAGAACTTATAAAAAAATTTTGCATTAATAAACTTTATTAAATTATAAAATTTATTTTTAAGATATAAATTTTAACATTTAGCTTGTAGCTTTAGCTTCAAGCTCCTGAGCATCTATAAATTGAGCTCTAAGCACAGCTCATCTCAAGCTAGCTAGCTTTTTGCCATCCCTAATAAGAAGTATAAAGTGAATTTTTAAATCTTTATCGTTGGAAAATTTATACATATAATGAACTTTTAAATCATTTTAATTAATATACTAT
>JAQGAW010004070.1:0-11433 GCA_034698025.1 Phthiracarus crinitus | reverse complement strand
TAGAGCCTCAAAATGATAGCATTTGCTACTTTTTTATTTCATAAGCTATAACTCTGTATGTTTGTATGCACACCAATCACATGAAATTGAGTCGTTTAAACTCCATTTATTATTGATATTTTTGCTATTTTTAATTATTTTTGCTTTAATCGCTATAATTGCTATAAATGCATATTTAAATGCAATTTTCCCAAAAATAGAAAAATTGTCGTTTAAATCTGATGATTTTTTCGAACCCAATAAAAATTATTTTAAAATTATAAAGGAAATTTCATAAACAAAAATTTATTTTATAAAATTTTCAAATCTTTTCTAAATAATAGTTATTCATTGATTTATTGGAATTTCCTATTTAAAATAAATGCTATTTTTACTGCTATTTTGGTCAATTTCTAGGGTAATTTATAGCGCTAATTTGATATGTAATAAATGCTATTATTTTGAGGCTCTAATTATGATATTAATATCTTAAATATGTTTTGAAGTTAACTAATGTGCGTCATAAATCCGTCATAGTGTTGTGGGGTTGTGTTTGCTTTCGAGTTTTAGCAAAAAATAATTTTTTGACGTATATATTAAGTTATTAATTTGGAATTAGAAATCGCTATTCTAAAGGCAATTTTAAAGAAGTGTTTTTTATTAATAATCAATAATTAGGTTTTAAAGTACTATTAACTTTATTGGATGAGCTATACCTTATAATTTATAGTTTGGGCTAATTCTTGAATCAAAACTGAGATATCATTTAACATTCAAGTTATTACACAATACTGATAACCGTTGATAAAGTATTTTGTAGGAATTGATTATCAAAAAAATTGACAATGCATTGGTTGTCTTATACATAAAATTTATTTCCTGCTAATACTAATCAACATTTGAATTACATAATATTAAATTAATTTTTTTAAGTTGATTAGAATTTTTTGATAATTTATTACCGAGAATTAAAGAAATAAAACTTCTAATTTAATATACGTAATCTATAACTAGTCATATTATGTAATTTTATATTTTGATGAGTTTTTGAGATCATACAAAAAAATCCTTTACAATAAAGCTTTCCGTTAGGAGTTATCGGATTTATACAGTATAAACACATGTTTAATAATGTTGATATGATTTTATTTGCTAAAACTAACTTAACTGTTAACATTATGGTAAAGATAATTTTTAAAATTCAAAGCAAGTCTTTTTATAAAGAAGTAGTGAGCAATTATTAATATAGTCGTCAAATTCAGGAAAGTCCTTCTTTTTATAGAAAGGCCTAATTATTAATACAATAAAATATTAGTACGAATCACATTAAAATAAGCATTTTAGCATTTTGAGACCTATTTATTGTTCCTGAAAATTCTGAATGTTACTGATAACTACTGAAAATGCAAGTTATTCTGGAATTTACATTTTTTAAAGAAGTAAAAGAATTTTTACCTGATTATTGTTTGGTTAAATTAGAAAGATATTTAAGTAAGAATCCTGGTTTGAAAGTATTTGTTTCTAAAAAAAATTCATTAGAATTTCGACTAAAAACAATGTTTGCACCTCTTGTCTCATGTGATGTCGAAATGTATTTTTCTCATTATAAAGATATTCTCACTTGCAAACGATATAACTTGCAAACGATTTAAACAATCATTAAATATAATCATTTTATTTGAATTAATAAAGAAAATTTTATTTTCTTGAATAATCCTGAATTTTAATCTTTTTTCCTTTTCCTTCTTGAATATGATCGGTTTTTAGTCCTGAATTTGACGAAACTCTAATTATTAAACCATAGAAAAAATTAACGTGAAAAGACTGGAGTACATAATTAAGTAAATTATAATTAATGACAATATAATTCGGTTTCTGTCTAATCGTGATAGAATTTTTATTCCGGTGAATCTTTGAAAAATAATTTATGTATTAAAATTAATTTATTAAACATCATTAATTTTGCACGAATCTCCGAATATGAATATTTTATATGATATAAAATCAAATTTATAAACGAATAGATAAATTTTCTGTCAAATTTGAAAATTTGTTCATCAAATCCGGTTTAATTTTTTTGCCATTAATTTATTGTTAGTGAAATATCTTAATTTTTTTATTTTCTAGAAATTCAGCCCCAATTCGCAACCAACATTAATAATAAATGCTCTTAAATTTGTGTGTTTAATATCCGAAATCTGCTGTCCATATTTATAATTAAAATCGGATTATAGTTAATTTACGGAACAGTTATTTAATTTCATAATCCATGCATTAGTAATGTTTGACATGTGCTACTGTTTTCATGTGATCAAAAGATATGATGCGATTACAATGAAATATGCGTTACGTTCCAGATGTGAATAAGTCAATAAGTCAATTACATAATTGAAAATTGAAAATATAAATAATTAAAGATAGGAGTATTAATGATTTATTAAAAATGACATTACCATTGTTGGCATTAAAATTACTGACCATAGCAAATATAACGCTTGAAAGGCAAGCCATACATGACAGCGTTTCCAAACCAACTCAAACTGATTCTAGTTATGATTTTATAATAGTTGGCGGCGGAACCGCTGGAGCAGTGGTTGCTTCACGATTGAGTGAGAATACTAATTGGAAAGTATTGCTTATTGAAGCTGGTGTTCAGGAAAATGTTGAAACTGATATTTTGGCATTGTTTCACTACCAGTTCCAATCATCGCATCCCTTTAATGAATATTACTACCAAACAGTGAAACAGCAATTTGCCAATAATCAAGTGTTCGATATAACAAGAGGAAAATATCTTGGAGGCTCGTCTACAGTAAATGGTAATCCATTTATTTAACAAAGAATGAATGATTTATGATGTGATATTTAATTGAATAGCTTTAGCTTATATTCGCGGAGGAAAACATATTTTCGATCATTGGTCTCAACATTACGGCGCAAAAGGATGGTCTTATGAGGAGGTTTTGCCGTATTTTATTAAAGCAGAAAAACAAACTGATCCAGAAATACTAAAACTAGGAAATCATGGAACTAATGGACCCGTTTATATAAGATCTCCAATTCAGACAACACTAGATAAGGAGTGGTTTGATCTGCTTTCGAGTTCTGGATATAAGATAATTAAGGATATTAATAGTCCAGAATTCAATGCTAACACTGTTTCGATGATTCAGCAGACACTTCGCGATGGAAAAAGACTTTCGACATCTGGAGCTTACTTGGAACCAAATCGTAACAGAAGTAATTTGCATGTATTAACAAACAGTTATGTAACCAAAATTCTATTTGATGACAAACTGAACGCTTCGAGAGCAACAGGTGTTCAGTATTTTCGTGATAATAAATATTACACTGCGAACACTACCAAAGAGATCATTATTTCTGGAGGAGCTATCAATTCACCACAAATATTAATGCTATCAGGCATTGGTCCAAAAAAGCATTTGGAATCTTTAGGAATTAAACTGATAAAAGATTTACCAGTTGGTGATAATTTTCATGATGGTATTCAAGCTTATTTCAACATAAAGTCAAGTGAACTAACTATTGATTTTTTTGAAGCTATCAATAATTTATTAACAGTAGATAATCTTTATAATTACACAAAATTAAATAACGGACCATTAACTGTAATGAATTTACATACCGCACCATTCAATACTCAATTCAATAATATTAGCGATTGGTTTGACGCAGCATTCAAATCATCGAATAACTTAATTTCTCAATCAAATAAAATTATTGAAAATCTTGACATAGGAATACAAATTATTAGACCTTTAAGCAGAGGTAAATATATAATTAAATAAATACACAATATTTGATGAATTAAAAATTAAATAAACATTTTATTTGTTAACACTTAAGGAACAATTCGTTTAAAATCTGCAGATCCTTTCGATGATCCTCTAATTGATCCATCAATATATTCAAATGAAAATGATATGAAAACAATGAGTGGCGCATACAAAGAACTGTTTAGAGTTGCGACCAATTCTTCGAAGTTCAACAAATTGTTAAACTTTCCAACCAATTGTGCGAATTGTATCGTTGATTCAAATAATGATTGTCTTAGTTTTTACCAATGCCTGGCAAAAGAAAACGGTAAGTTTTTTCCAGCGGGACATATGGTAGGAAGTTGTCGAATGGGATCAGCTGATGACACCAATGCTGTTGTCGATGAAAGGCTAAGAGTTATTGGCATTTCCAATATTCGTGTAATTGACGCATCGATTATGCCTCAGAATGTAGAACCTGGTACTTACACCACAACTATTATGATCGGAGAAAAGGGATCACAAATGATTAAAGACGATCACAAATAATTTATGATAATAAATATTACTTATTTGTGTTATTAATAGTAATACATATTATCAAGTTTTATGGATAAATTAACAGTAATATATAAATTATTAAAACTGATTTATTTAATATAACATATCAGTAATTCATTTGAAATAATATAAGTGCGAACCAAGTTTTAAAAACAATAAGAAATCTTGTAATTTGTTCAACTAATTAATTGTGTAAACTAGAAATTTTAAATATTAATAATCTTTTTTCCTAAAAATACTTTTAACTGTCAACTAAAAATTTTTATCTTCACTCTAAATTGTTTTGGAATTTAAATTAAAAGATAAGAATTTTACAAAAAACAACTTAATTTAATCCTAAAGTTGGAGGTGATATTACAGTTTAATCCTGAAAAAATGATATAAATTAAATGACATGAAAATAAGGATAAGAAAAGATGTAAAATAATTTTTATATAAATTGTTTTCTAATCAAACTTGTAAAAAAATCTGGCCACTAGTTAAGACTACATTTAAAATTTATAAAAATAGGAAAGAGTTTTTCGATATTAGTTTATTTTTAATTTACTCGACTAAAGAAAATTATGAAATTTTATTAAAGATACGGGTAACTATAAATTAATTTTAAGTTATTTGAGAAACAGTTTTATGTTTTATTTATCAAATTACAAAAAACATTTTTTTACCGACGTGTTAAATATTTTAACGAATTATACTTTATTATATAAAATCAAATGTGTTTTATACAAAATAATTAATATTTAATAAATTAAATAAAACAAGAGCGATAAATATAAGTGTTTGAGTAATTAGTTTTTCTTATAAGTATAATATTTTAAATATAGTAGCATTTATCTAAATAGTATATATTTGATTATTTACTAGCAAACAAAGTTAAGCAAAATTAATTAATAGGTCTTAACAAAAATAATCGATTTCTAATGAATATTTAAGCGTCAACTTAAAATGAGCTAAATTTAAAATATTAAAGTAATTAATATTAATTACCAAACGTTTTAAATTAATTTTACACATCATCAAAATTTTAAAACATCAGTATTAAAATTATTTTCTTTTATTAAATCATGTAATTTCGCCAATTATTACAAATAATGTTATTTAAATATTTGTTATTATTTTTATTTATAGGTAATTATTTTTATAGTACTTTTATAAAAAGTTTAAATAATAAAATATAGCACAGAAATTAGTATTAAAGTATTTATTTGTTTAAATTTAATTGTATTCAGGATATAATAAATAAATATTTTAAATAAAAGTATTATTAATAATATAAATCAATATATTTTATATCCATATTATGTATTTCTAAATGTTTTAAATAATATTATATTTGTCTTTAGAATATATAATTACTGGTAACACATCTGAACAAGAATTTAAAAAATTACAGATAAGTGAAACAAAACCAGGTAATATAAATTTTAATTTATTAATTTTAATAACTAATTAACTATTGTGTTACATATGATTAAAAACGTAAATTTAAGGAAGGAGTGTAATTTAAATATAAATCTTGAATACTTTTTTTTCTATATTACCGTAAATTTATGAGTTAATAGATAAGCAAAGCTACTAAACCTTCTAGTTTTTGCTTTAATATCCAGTTTCCTGGTGGACCTCTAGATCTCTTGACATTAAGTTCTTCTTGTAAAAGTTAAAAAATTATTAGTATAAATATTTTTGTATAATTTATAATTAACAACTAACTTATAATTAGAGACAATAATTCGATTATTGACTTTTCACTTAATGCATAAGTTTAATGGAAATTTATATATTATTAAAATAAGCACCAATTATTGTTAGTGCCATAAATTTATGTATATTTTGTTATAATAAGTAAGCTTGATTTTATTACCCAATAAACTCCTGGAAAATAAGTAAAATATAAAAAACCTTTCTGGTTTGAAGAAAAACAGTTAATCACCAATAGATAAGTCTATTAAAAGTTGGAATTGGCATTTTATTGTTACCTATACCCTTACAAAATATATTTTTAAATATAACTTACGATAATGATAATAGCGTTAAAATGTGTAATAAGTAAACATATGTTATTAAGGGTAGGATTTTCTTGAAAAATCCCGTATTTTTTTCTTTGATTACGTAACCAGAAGGTTAATATCTAAGCTATTAATCCTGTCTAATTAAATAAAAGTTATTTTTTCCCGATATTTCCCGTATTTAGCATTTTATTGAAATTATTCCAGATATATTCAAATGTACAAAAGTTCGATTTTTCTCTATATTTAGCAACAAATTTATAAGTAATCTGAAAATGGCGATTTGTCTTTAAAATCATTATAATGTAGGGAATTTTCTAAACTTTTAAATAGTGAATGCTAAATTTAGAAAATGTATGTATACGTTAAAATATGGTGTTTAAAAAACATAAATATATTTTTAATTTATCATATTCCAGCTGACTTCTCATAAGGAAGTCCAGCTTTTGGATTTGAAAATGTATACCGTCCGTACGTACGTAAACTTTATATTAAAAATAGTTTTAAATTATTTATTATATTAATCAAGGGATTTGATATCTGCCTCTAACACACATAAATACTTATACAATATTTGTTTCATAAGTATGCGAAAACCTTGATGAAAATTAACTTTCTATGAATGTATCATTCTTTATAATTATAAATATAAAATTTTCTTTGAAATTTACCCGTTTTTTGGCACATATTTGTCCTCGTTTTCTCCCGTATTAATCAATTTAAGTCAAGGGAAATCATCTCTCTCCGCATTACCAACATTTAAAGTAAATATGCTAAGGGTTTGGGTTGTAATGGTTAAACCATGGTTTTAATTTTTAAAATAAATGATTGGTTTGGTTCAAGTTTTAAATAGAAAAACCATTATAAAACCAAAATACAATTAGCTAATATTTATATAAAATAATTATGAAATCTGTGTATTTTTAGAGTTTTAGGTGAATCATTATATGAACAAATAATAAAAAGGATTACATAAAAACATTATTAACAAACGAATTTTTTTTTAAACTAAATAAAGTTAGTAAATCATTATTGGGAAAATCTTTTTTGAAAAAATTAATCTATAAATAATTTATTATTTAATTGAGAAAAATTTTTTTGATATTGGTTTAAACTATGGTTTGGTTTGATTCTGATTTGTTTACATTATAAATATTACCAATTGGTTTGGTTGGGTTTAATTTTTAGGAAAATGGTTTAGTTTGGTTGGGTTTAATTTTTAGGATAATGGTTTGGTTTGGTGTGGTTCGGTAAAAGTTGAACCATTAGTGTCTTTAATTTAGTTTGTTCAAAAATATTCACAGTTGACTGTAAAGATGTTTACTGGTCAATATACCAGTCGGTTTAATAGACGGGTTTCTCAACGGTTTATCTCTTTTTGAATAAACTTCCCATCTGTTAACCAAAATAAAATCTGATTTTAAATTTTAAGAAATCAATATAGTTTTCCTATACTTAATGTGAGAAATTCCGATAATGGAAAATCAGATTATATATAAAATTTTTTTGAGATTTGTACTGCAAAACTTTAAATGTATTTCTGTCCCGATATTTTTATATAATATTCATGTCCAGACCAATTATTATAATTTCTCAATTCCGATCTGTCAATAACTTTTAATGTCTATTCGAAAGCTATTACATATTACTTTTTTAGTTGATATTTTACATGAAAAACATAATAAATACTTTTAACCAAAAATCATAACTATATAATTTTTAACATATGACCTTTAATTAACATCCAATTATGCCAATTTCACTGTCCAAAAATTGCTTTATTCAAAAATAAATGTTAAAATAACATATTTTATATAAAATCAAATGAATATCTAAATCCTTTTCTGAACCAAAAAAAACTAGAATTAATATTCGAACTTTTTATAGAATAATAATGTATTAATACAAAACTTGAATTCCTAGTTAAGTGCAAGTTAATAGTTATTACTTTTGATTATATAAAAGTTAATTTTAATATAACTATAATAGAAATACATTTAATTGTTATTCTAATAAACTTTTATTTTTTAACAATATTGTACGATCATCTTTGGAAAACAAAACATCTTCAAAAATGTAATAAAGATTTGAGAGAAGAATGTTATTATAATTTTGGTGACAAAATTTATAATAGTTTTCCAAAACTGATATATAAAAATATAACAATTAGAAGACGAAAGAGAGAAACGGCGAAAATAAAACTCACTATATTTACTGGAAATCGAAAAGTTAGAAGCGATAAAACTTTTACTCAAATAAATGATACTCAATACATATTTAATGACAAAAAAAAGTGGATGGAAATAATCGGAAACAAACAAAAACCTTTAGAAGATAATGCTGTTAAGGCTGTTTTTGCCGACAATATCGGAACAAAAACGAAATCTGGAGATCGAGCTATTGTTAAGCTTACAACTAATTTTGGCCCAAATTTGGAAGACGACGAGGAATGGTCTTTTGTTGGCAAAACACTGACTGAACATGACTTTAAAACTGGAAATTATGAGATTAATCCAAAAAAATCGAAAGGAAATATTGCTGTCGATACTATTAAATGTGAGAAAAAAGTTTACAACACTCAACCGAAAATGAAAACTATAGAAAAAACACGTTATATTTATGAAAAAAATAAGTGGTCGATTGAAATGGATTATAAAACGGCTTCGAATAAGCCTATAGAAACCGATAAACTTAAGATATTAAACGAACACATATCAAAACCTGAAGAACGGGAAAGAGTAGTCATTGAAATGCATACTCAATATACAACAAATAGCGAACACAATGATATTGGATCTGAAGAGTGGTCAATGAACACCGAGTATTTGAAAGAAGATGAGTATATTAAGCAACAACGAAACCCAAAAAAAGCGATCAGTAATGAGACCAACATTAAGGCAGACATAAACACTAACATTAACAGTAACGGTAACAAACAAACGGACGAAGAAGACAACGACAGTGTACTACGAAGTAGTGTTGATAGCGTTGATATGAATCCAAATGTAAATGACGTAAAACCAAACAATAAACCTCAAAGATTGAACGGACAAATCAAATTGACAAGCATTATAATAACCCAAATGAACAAATACAACCCAAAGCAAAAAACATATAATCGTGTGAATAGTAAAATGATATTTGTGTACAGAAACACAGAATTTGGTGGAAAATGGATGATTGATGGCACAAACATAACTGCTAATACAAAACAGTTAAAACTATTAATCCAAGAAATCCATTTTCCACAGTTTAATGATAAAGTGATTATTACTGAGATTAGTAAAACTGAGCAAACAATCACTGAATCAGAGGAATCAGTAATCAAATATACGAAATATGTGGACTCAGACTATAATCTAAATCAAATGGAAGATTCAAACCGAACAAACAGTTACAACACTAAAACGATTTCTGGTCAAATGTACGCAATTAATACAGTTATTAAAACTACAATAAAGCGATTGACACCAATTGAAGGCAAAGAAAGAGTTGACAGAAAACCAACCAAAAAGTATAAGTTTATTGATGGCAATTGGTTTAGAGTTGATTGCGATGACAATGACAAACATACGAAACCATCGCAAGAAATTCAATCAATCATTGAATCGAAAGTATATCAACCGAAAAATGGAGACAAAGTTGTGTTCATTGATCAGACATTACACACAAATAAAGATTTTGGAACAAACATAGCCATAAAAGTTGAAAAAACAATTCATATCAACGATGAAAGCAATGATTATAGCAATACTATAGAGAACTATATGCCAAAATTAGTTAACAAATTATCGCACAAACGTTACCAAAACAATTCATCGCAAACTGCCAGTGATTTGCACAGAATATTCACGATTTATCGAAAACATATTCTGTTTGCGAAACAACTAAACGTATTTCACGCGAAAAAAATTTATATCAATAAATATGGAAAATGGATTCCAATCGAAAGTGAAGACAATAACAGACAAAGAATTAGTATTAGTGATCAACAAATAGAATTGGATGAGAATGTAATCAATCAATTAGTTATAGATTCACATGATTCAGATTTAGCGGTCATTATAGACAAATACGAGTTTAGTCCAGATGTGAAACACACGAAAACCAATACACAAATCACTGAATCGGTTATGATTGTCGACCAAAACAATCCAAACGATAACATTCAAGTAATACAATACAATGAACCACAAGAACGTAATATAAATGATGATAATGTAAACGATAATATGATTGCGGAACGAAATTCGATTGTTGTGAAACCTATTGTTCGTCAGTTTCACAAAACAATAGTTTTAATGGTTAAGCAAAACCAAATCAGTGACGAAAGCATTGCGAAAGCGATTAATGCTATCAAACAATCGAGTGATGACAATGAGATCAGAGAAGTGATTGTTGTTAAGGATGACCAACAATACGATAACACAAATATCACTAACAATCGCTATAATTATGACAATAATGAAAATGTAAACAATACAGCATTGACAACAACAACAACAATGACAACAATAATCATGAATAATATTACAGAACAATTTCATATTAACATAAATAATACAACACATTCTTCGAAAACAAATGAAACAAATAAAATAAAACAAAAACCAATAAATAATAAAATCACGACAAAAGCAGCAGAAAATGATATAAAGAATAATGATTTGATTAAAGGAAGAGTAAGAAAGAAGATTATAATAAATGATTTGGACAAACAGAGTAAGCAATCAAATGATAACAATGATAGTAATGATAGTAATGAACACAAAAATATATTAAAGAAAACAATTAAATTAAATATAAAAAATAAACAAAACAATAAACAAACAAAATCGAACACATATTCAACTAATACTATGGAAACAGAATCAGAATCAGAACCAAAAACAATAACAAATACAGAAAATATGCAAACAATAGAAGATATAATTAAAGGAATAATAAGAACGAAATCAACAGAAATCACAACATATATGAGTAATACAATAACAGTAACAGAAACAACAGAAATGAATGAGAATCCAGAGCAAAGAATTATTCGAATAGAGAAAAGAAGACAACGTTTGAAGATAAAAAAATTGAAGATGACTTCGACGATAGGAGGAGTA
>JAQGAW010004069.1:0-11438 GCA_034698025.1 Phthiracarus crinitus | reverse complement strand
TAATACGTTACGTACTGTTTATATCATTACTGCGCAAACGCATATATCCTGACCTGGAATTTTTAGGTAATTATGATGATAACGTCTAACCTATATTATCAAGTAATTCTCAATATATGCAAGAAATATTGACTATCAACATATACATGACTTATAGTTAACACTTTAAAGATTATTAACACTTTTGAAGATTATATTTTATAAATTAAATTTAGCAAATAAATTACGTTATTTATTAAACATAATATACAAATTAAGGTCTCAAGAAAATAATTGATTATTTCATAACATAATTTATGTTTGATATTTATGTTTTAAAATTAGCGCATTAACTATGATTGCCTAAAAGTTATATTATTATTGCGTCAGCCATTAACACCTATGCGAACACAGACACGCAGTTCATTTTTGTGTTAAATATTGGCCAAACAACTTATAAACTGAATGCATAAGTTATTAATTTAAATTTACGTTTTGTTATTTGAATAAGTGAGTAGGAGCACCGTCCTTATAGGTTTGCCCCGCCCACTGGGCGGAGTCAATAGCCCGCCTCTGATTGGATGCCCCGCCCTGGCCCCGCCCTCTGGGTGAAGCCCCGTCAGTCGCACTGTAGTGTGATGTGTCGCACTGTAGCGTGAGGTGTTTTTTGCACTGTAGTGTGATGTGCTTTTAGTGTGTCGCACTGTAGTGCAAAGTGTTTTAAAACACGTAGCACTACAGTGCGACACAATTTTAAATATTTTATTGCACTGTAGTGTGAGTTGCTTTTTTGGAAGTGTGTCGCACTGTAGTGCAAAGTGTTTTAAAACACGTAGCACTACAGTGCGACACACTTTTAAATATTTTATGGAACTGTAGTGTGTTTTATCGCACAGTAGTGCTAAAGCGATGTAAGTGCGGTTGCACTGTAGTGCGTTTTTGAAGTAATAATGGTTCCTGGATGGCATATAATGGTTCCCTAGATACCAAGAGCGATTCCTGGAGAGAAAATTTTTCCTGGATACATGGTATCCAGGAATGGATTTTGTTCCTGGAGTGTAAATAATGGTTCCTGGAGGGCATATAATGGTTCCCTAGATACCAAGAGCGATTCCTGTAGAGAAAATTTTTCCTGGATACATGGTATCCAGGAATGGATTTTGTTCCTGGAGTGGAAATAACGGTTCCTGGAGAGCAAATAATGGTTCCCTAGATACCCAGAACGATTCCTGGAGAAAATTTTTCCTGGATACATGGTATCCAGGAACGGATTTTGTTCCTAGAGTGGAAATAACGGTTCCTGGAGGCCTTATAATGGTTCCGTGAGTGGTTATAAGCGTACTCTAGTTACCCAGATTGATTCCCGGAGAGAAAATTTAAAGGTGTAAAACAGAAATAATTGACAAGTTTTTTTTAAAAATTATTTTATTAATAAAATTATATACATAAATAACGTAATTAAATACAATTAAATCCAATCATTTATTAAAGTATTCGATGAACCTTTAGTAATTACAGTATCAATAGTAAATCTATGATTAAATTTGAAATCACCAAATTTTTCATATCTATATAGAATTTTAATTATTTCCATAGTATTAAAATCTTTTATCTTCACCGGTGCAATATATTCCTCAAAATTATCTTGGCTAACAACTATGCTTATTAAATCATTCTCAATATATCCATTAGTAATATCTCGGAATATTAATTTAATAATATGCTTTAGATTTTCATAAAATTCAGTGGTATTTTTACTATCACCAAACAGCTTTATAGTAAATAATTTAATAGTATGTGTTGCCTCGGTTCTTTGAAATAAATCAGAAACTCGAGTAACATTAGATTCAACAGAATAATAACTCTCCATATTGGGATATACATTTCTATTGATTTCATTCTTCATATTAACAATTTAAATATTATTCTTATTTATGTTTTTTATGCCTTCTAATTTTTTTAAATTTTTTTTACTTTTCTATTTATATTTAAACGACGTAAAATGTAAAGAATTATTTTTAATTTATCACTATTTGTTTGAGCTAAAATCAATAACTTATCAATCTTATCCATATTTATTCTCATTTATTACCATTCTACTCTTCATATTAACAAATTATTTCTAATTATCTTTTTTTTTCTAAAAATATAGGAGGATGCACTGATCTTTCATGATATGCTAAACTCTCCGAACTTGAGAAATATGCACCGCATTCACTGCATCTATAATCCGGCATTTTAACAGTGGTTATATAAATATTTTTCTTATTAATAAACAATTCTTTATATTAAAAACTTCTAATAGATTTATTTAAAAAGCTTGATTTTTTATATTTCTTTACATTTTTTGTTTTATCAACATGTGGATGGGCAGAGCTAAAATGACGCGATAGACTATCCATACGCGTGAAATAAGCTCCACAAACCGTGCATTGAAAACAATTTGGCATTTTATTAAGTTTGATTTACGTAATGAATTCAATTCTTCATATTAACTATTTATTAATTATGGACTGTTCTTATGTGACGAGCTAAATAATCTGAACGCGTGAATGATTTTCCGCAATAACTGCATTGATAAACGGGCATTTTTGATATAGCCTTTATACATTATTTCTTCATATTAACATCGAATAAAATGCTTTTAAATCATTTGTTAATTGATTATCGCTGAAATAATTTATAAATTCGCAAAATGGTAATTTATTGCAGCGAAATTTAATAAATAAAATACAATACGCTCCACAAGTACTAGTGCTTACTGATTGCAATTGTTTTATACTATAGGTAATGTTTTTAATCTCATTTAATTTCATAAACTTAAATATTTCTTTAAATTCAGGAAAAATTCCATAACTATCCATATATTCTGCTCTGTTATTTATATCAACAAACAAGGCAACCCAATGTTGACCTGGTTCATTAGACTTGTCTGTATTCATTATTAAACTAAATGGCCGTTTCTTTATTCTAAAATTAGGTAACTTATCTCTTGCGAAAGTTCCAATAAAACAACGGTATTCTTTAAGAAGTGTGTTTATTTCACTTGTATTCATTATTTACATGTAATCTGTAAACAAATTTCTATCTTTATCTATTTCAATTAAATTATCGTATTCTATATATAAAAGAATATTTATAGTTTCAGGAAGTGCTTCTTGGAATTTTAACTCTAAGCGCAAAGATCCTTTAGAAATTAAGTTTGCAAATCCCATTTTATTTGAATCATCAGATAAATCAGGAGCAAAGTTAAAACCAAATATTGTACTGCCATTAGCAAATTCGCTAGGCGATACTGATATTACTGCATCTGTATTTAATTGATTTAAAGCTTCAAATAACGAAATATATTCTCTAATATACAATTTATTCGGAAAGTCTGGTTTATAAGCTTTAGCAGGATATTGAACCCCATTTATGTATGCCGACAAATAATTTAGTTTGTAATGTTTAAACTCATATGGGTTTTTCAAATAATTTCCAGAAAATGCATCATTTGGAACCATAGCCAAAAACACTCTTCGAGGAAGTTGACCTTGAATAGTATTATCAATTGTGACATCCAATAACCCTTTATTCAAAGCTAATGATCTAACCTCACTACGAGTTATAGGGTACTTTGCATTACCTTTATTTAAAGCATTTTCGTGAGCATTTACTATTGCCATATTAATTTTTGACATATGAACGTAAAAAGATACACTTTCAAACTCCACAATTGGAGAAATGCTGTTATCTGCAAGAAATAAATAAAACTTTGGATCATTAGGTACTAATACAAGCTCAATTGTAGTTCCACCATGTAATGCCCGCGGTTGAAATGCTAAATCTAAATGAAGTTTTCCCATTAATTCTATTGATTTTCCAACCCCATCTTCAGTAATATTAAATGGTGTAATTTTTTTTGAGGCATCTTCATTTATTTTTGATTTACCATCTTTCTCTTCATAATCACCAGCAGCTTTAAGAAATGTCTTTTTCGCATCCTTAGTGAACCCGAAAAATGATTCAAAATATGCCTTATAGGCATATGTTTGTGGGGATAAACAAATAGATTTATTATTCACTTTTAATTCGATAGCTCTAAATAAAGAATGAAGTAAATAATTAACGGGCATGATTTTCTTCCAATCAGCTTCAGTAACACTCGTATTATCTGTCTTTTTAATATTTATCTTTAATTTTACATAAAGCAAAGATTCACGAAGCTCAACATATTCATCTATTGCATTCGGAATATTAAATTGAATTATTGAATTTGAACTAAGAACACTTATAGGGCGGTACTCAATTAACTTATCACTTTCAACTGTCATTTGTGTGGGTGGCACAGAAAACAAATCATAATCGGGATGTGGCGTAATAGACGATAAAGGGTGTATAATGCTCATATTAAATAATTGGGTAATTTTTTATTTCGCCTGCGTTTTTTTACTTTTTTCTTTGTAAGTTTAGTCTTCATATAAACTTTTTTACGTTTTTTATATTTACGTTTTCTACCTGAGCCTTTTTGGATTTTTGACTTTTATATATCTAAAGTTTCATCAGCTACATTCTCGCCCGCTTCTCTTAATCTTTTAAGGGCTGACCTTCCGACATTTTCTCCTTGCAATACATCTTGCGCGAACTCGATGCCCGAGGGCAACGCCCTTTTTCCAATAGCAGGCAATACTTGTTTAAAAAAAGGAAGCACTGAAGAAAACACTTTACCAAAGAAGCCATGTCCTTTTTGATACCTTATGCCTTGGAATCCTGATAATCCTGAACCTACCTGATTCGTATAATAGGCAGTGTATGGGTTCATATTTTTATTTGATTTTGTGCTAATTGAATGTCTTCATATTAACTTGCCTGAAATGTAATTTAACATTAGTTCTACCAAATTGAAAAGGAATTGTTTCCCCAGTATCAGATTTAATATCTATTTCAATAATTTCAAAGTCATGAGTAAGTATAGGAATATAGTACGTGTTTGGGTATGAAATAACTACTTGATCACCAAATTTAATATTGTTTGGAATTTCTACTAATCTCAATAATTGTGTATAAGAGTTGCCAACAAGGCTTGGTTTAACAATATCACAGTATACAAATAATGAGTGAATTCCACTAGATAAATCATATGGACGATGACTTCTATATAATTTTTCCGATTCTAACATTATATATTTTGGATCTTTTTGAAATTTTTTTATAAATTCTAGTTGATCATTTATTAACTTGTATGAATTATAACCAAGAATTTCAGCTAATTCATTATCTATTTTTAAAATAAGTGGTAAATTACCAGATCTTCCATGTTCAATAGAAACTAACCTTGTTCTTTTCTCAATTGTTAATAAAGGCATAATTTCTCTATTAAGGCCATTAAATAACTTTAAGTCATTAATTTTTAAATTTATCTCTTTAACTAAATCGTCAATTGATTCATAACTTCCTATTGGTATATAAACCTTTCCAACTTTTTCGATTTCATATTTATCACTTAAATAAATTAATCTAAGAGATTGTGGTTTACTTATTGTATACCAAGAAAACTTATAAGATATCTCGGAAAGACCTACTTCCCAATTTCCTTTTAATAATTGTCTATTCGCTAACTTAGTTTTATAGTTTGCTAAAGTATTTTCATCAAATATATTATTAATAACATTCGATGGCAAGTCTATATAAAAATTTGTTTCCATGTTTAATTCTTGTTTATATATTTAATTCTTCATATTAACTAAAGTCTTACTACGTCATCAGCATCAATCCATGAATTATATTCATTTGAATAATTCAACCATTTAACAAAGTGTTGTTTTTTACCTCTTATTGTACGAGTTTTTAAAATATTTTCAACACGGTATAAAGTTTCTTTAATTTTTTGTATTTCTTCAGGGTAAAGTCTTTTATTATCAACCAAATAGAACGGTTTATTAGGTGCATTAACAATTTTTTCTACTTTAAAAGTTTCATCAGTCCAATTCGGAAAATAACTTTTATCAAACGTCTTTTTAATATATGCTTTTCGTACAGTATCATTAACTGATACATTTGATTTAAAACTTTTTCTATATAGATCTCTTAGAGAACTTGTTTTATAAATATTTTTAAATAATTTTTGTGAATTTATAGCTTCAACAGGTTTCATTTTAATTGTCTTATGATAAGAACTATTATATGACGTAACCAAGTCTTGCAAAACATCAATATACTTTCGTGTGCCTTTAGAGGTAAAATATTTAAACATTCTGCCTTTTAATGTTCTGTTAAAGCGCTCCACTATTGCGCATTTAATAGTACTATTTTTACTTGTGAAATAATTTATATCAAAGCTATTAAGAAACGCAATGAATTGTGCGTTATTAAATTCTCGTCCTTGATCAGTTCTTAAATGTACAGGTAATCTTCCTTCATTAAATATATCTTTGAATGCATTAATTATAGAATTGGCAGACTTATTTTTTAATTGCCTAACCCAAGCATATTTTGATAAACAATCAATTACAGTTACAATATATTTGTATCCACTGTTTTGTGAAACAAATTCCTGCATATCTACTAAGTCAGCTTCCCATTGCTGATCAATTACTTCAACTATAATAGGATTTCTTTTAAATTTTCTAACAACTGGTTTATGTAAAGTATAGGTAAATTGAGATAATAACCAATCTTGTACTTCCTTTAAAGTTAATAATGGAATAATTTTCTTTGCTTCATTATATAATTTATGTGCAGTCGAAAATGAATTTGGATTTTTTGGATCATAATATATAGTTTTTAAAATTACTTCATTACCAATCCTCGTCGTCATCGTTTAATGGTAGGTCTTTAGCCTCCGGCTCAATCCAATCAATATTTCGCTTTTTAGACGGAGGTACTTCTATATCCTGTTCCTCTTCCTCCTCAATAGGCCTTTTACGCTTATTTTCAATGATATTAGGATTTTTATTTATAAGAATTGGAGGAGCTTTAGAATATATTAATTTCTCTACTTCTTGAGGCTTGTTTTCATATAAGCTTATAAGCTTTGATTTAACATTTTCATTAATCAGTAAAGAAGGTTCAATTTTTGCTTTATAAAGTAAATTTACAAACGCTTCTTCTCCAATTAATAATTTACTAGCTGTTGTTGCATGTGTTAACAAATTTATAAGATTAGAACTATCAATAAAAACGCCATTTTGATTTTTAATTCTCCAATTTTCATCAAAAGCATCTATTCTACCTAACTTAAGACCAATAATCAACATATTCATGTACTTTTCTAAAACTGGATGTGATTTTGGCTTTTTAGATTCTGATTTACTCTCTTTTGGTAATTCAGGAGGCAATTCTTCCTCTATTGGGCTTATTGTAAACTTTTGAACACTATCCATTAATTAAGGCAACACTATATACCAGATTAGTTCCAATAGTAAGAATAACAATATATTTTTAAACTTTTTTAATTTTGCAAGACAACTTTGCATTAGATTGGTTTTACTTTTAAAGAATTTTAAGTCTTTATATAAACAAAATTTACTTTATTTTCGTAATAAAGGTGCAAGTGAGGCAACAGCAGCAATTACTGCTGGGATTAGTGCTGGAAAAGCACCACCAGATTGAATGACAAGTTTTTTCTGAAATTTTTTATCTTTTGTTGGACAAGATAGTTTTTTTAAATGCAATTTATATTTACGTAGTTCGTTTTTTTGTTGCGCGTTTAATGGAACTTTTTGAGCAATTGTATTAACAGCTATTTCATTCAAAGCTTTATACAAACATTGGTCAGCAACTTCACTAAGTACTTTTTTTCTTAATCTAGAATTTTTAATTTTTGCTATAATCTTTAGTTTTTCTAAACACGTAAGCAAATTTTTGGATGGCATTTTTATATTTTATATATGATAGGTGAAAATGATTTTTTTAAATGCTCGACTTCTTCCGGTGTGATTCTCGTTTGAATTCGCAAATTTTCTGGAGTATCTGGGGTTAGATCAATCTTCATATAACCGTATGCATGCTTGGTTGCTTCATGGTATGCATTAATTACAGCGTTTGACTTATCAGGAAAAATTTGTCTGGCTAGATTTCTAATTTGTTGAGAATCCCTTGGGGATTTCATTAATATTATATAATGAGAATTTAAGCTTATGGTTCTTATTGATTTATAGAACAAATTTTGAACACTAAATATAATACTTATATTTAAATGATGGCTAACTCTCGTGAAAAAATTCTCAAGTGTTTTATTCTTATCTATTTGAGACATTAAGTCATCAATGACTATAACATTTGGTAAATACTCTTTTATTAATTCTATAGATGGAAGTCCTTCATTTGAATAAAATATAATATTTTCAGAGATTGGAATTTTTAATAATGGTTGAAATATTCCATAGCACCAAAGAACTTTTAGAGGGCTTTGAATATTATGAATTAATAAATTATGACTTTTTAAAATTCTTCTAATTAAAAATAGTTACACAATAATCTTATATAGTTTTTGGTTCTGAGTATAAAAAATAAGTAATACACATATATTAAATGCAATTCATAGTAGAGATGAACATTGGTAAACTTTTAATCTTAACTCAGGCTAAATTTTAACTATAACTTTTAGCTGTTAATTACTAAATTAATTTAAAATTTTAAACAAGTAAACTAACATTTTTTCTGTAAATTTTAAAATTCAACAAAATAATAATTCTTTTAATATTTATATAATGGAAAATCAATAAGTGAAAACTTATTATATTTTAATTGTTTATAAAATTTTTAATTAAAATTATTTTTCAAGCTTACTTGATTTCATACAAATTCGTGAAAAATCATATAAAAAAGTTAACACTTGTTAACCGGTTAACCTATTTTTTATTTTTAACTTAACGGTTACGAGACTCTTAACTTTAACTTAATTTTATTTCTTAATTTAAACTCTCAACCTTTAGTCGGTTAACCAATCAGGTTAAAAGTTAACCGTTAAATATGTTCGTCTCTAATTTATAGTTTTATTTATTTGTAAGTTTTCAAAATGCATTTAACAAAAATGTTATTTAGTTGAAATGTTTTATGTACTAAATATCTTGTACAATAAAATCAATAAAAAAATAAAATTGACAATACGGTATGAGAAGTCGATGAAATATTGCATTGTTTACACCATTTAAGGTATATATTAATTTTAAAAAAAGTAAAAAAATAACAATAAAATAAATTTCCATATTCGTAAGAATAAAAGATAATGTACGATATATTATATGACATTTCCAATCGATTTACTCATATAACTGATATTTTTTGATAATCATTTTGATCTCATAAAATGTTATAAAATTTAATTTGAAAAAGAAAGTTCCGTTATTATAAAGTTGTATATATATAATAAGACTTACAAAGAAATAAGAAAATGTGTGAAAATAGTTTTAATTCAGAGGAACTTTTACCAAACAATGTTATCATCAAATCAGCGGGAAATCATTTCTATAAAATAGGATTATCTGTTAGTTCTAACGATAGATTGTTGAAAAGAAGTTTATTTTTTAATCCGTTGTTTGTTTTTATATTCACCGCTTTGGTAATAACGCGATCAATGATATCTTTAATGATTAATGGAACAAATCCATTCATATATTTAATAATCGGTGATTTCACACACTTTCTCGATATTGGAAATTATTTCAATTTATATTTACTTCAACTCTTTCTGTTATCATTAATATTTCAACTATTATTTTATCGGAACGAACGCAAAGGCAACTCAATCTCTTATTTGAAACCATTCGCAATGATCGCTGGATTGGTTTCGCCTAAAAGCGTAGGATTGTATAGTTTGGAAGATGTTTTTCGCTTATTACGCAAAGCTAAACAACTAATCACTATCAATGAACTTTCTTTAAAATTTGTAACAGTTTTAGCGTTCTTATTCCCATTTTGCGTATTCGTGTTCAACTTTACTATTAATGAAGTGCTTTTAACAATTCCGGCAATCATTGTATTCACTGTTGGATTCATATACTTAGACAATATAATGCTTTGGCAATTTGTCTACTTTTATCTGACATGTTATTATTTTTTAATCAAATTACAAAATATTAATAAAGAAATCAGAGCATTAAAAATTCGATTTAATATTCGAAAACTGAGCGAAATTATGAGTAAATCGCATTCAATTTATGCTGAAATTGATGAATATAACCGTAACTATTGGTCAATATTTCTTCTATTGTTTTGCTTATTCATAACTTTTTCGGAAGCTTTTTTAATATTTTCTGCAATAACGGAAAAGTTGAGTTATATTATAGAGATTATCCTAATTATTGGTGCCATACAATTGCTATATATAATATTATTGATGCTGAATACTGCATCGTCTGTTTCACTGGAGGTTAATAAGGCGTATAACCTTTTGCATTGTTTATTCGCATCTAACAATAATGCTAGATTTAGCATAATTAAAAAATTTGAAGTAAGTAATAGTATTATATGTGTTTTGATAATTTAATTACTGAAAAGAATAAACTCAATTTTGCTGAGCTTAAGCTTACGACTTGAATTTGTTAAGTTTAAGCTAAAATACTAATTACCGGTATATACATGAAAATTTCATTGTTAGCTGACTTTCTTTGAGACTCATCTCAATGTCAATGTGCTGTTCTTGTTTTTATTAGATTTCGCTTTATATCGAAAGAATTTCAAAAAACAGAATTGGATTTTATTGCTGGAAACTTTTCCTAATTAATTATTTTCGATCATATGAGGTATACTTTTCTACAGCCTATGCATTCAAATATAAATATGCAATTAATTGGTAGGAAAACTTAATTATTTAAATTTGTTTAATTTTTTATTAATAGTTAGTCACGTTAATTGTTTTACTACTTATAAAACTTTGCGAAATGTGGTCAAAAGAAAATAAATATTCAATAATTAAGTAACAGTTTTAGCAACACATCCAACATAATATTTACACATTCAAATATTTAATAAGACTTAATGTTTATGTTTAGACTAATGTCAAAACACTTTTGTCCACTACCTTATTATAAGTTATTTAATAGTTTTAGCTTCTTTTTATGCATTCAATAAAGTTTACATTTATTTCTTGCATTTATTAAAAAGTTTGTCAGTCATATTATATTTACTCGTTAATTGAATATTATTGTACACATAAGAGTAAACTTTTTCAAGAAAATAAAATAAAATAAAAAATAATATATAGTTTTGCATTCAATATCATCTAACTTTAATAAATTAGTTCATTAACCACTCATACCTTATTTGTTATGCACGCTTACTAAGCTTATAACTAGTGTTGTTCAATTTTAAAGTTTTGATTTAAATTGTCTTTCGCTTTTGCTTTTCAAATTTTTTTAGATTTCGCTTACTTTAACTTTCGCTTTCAAACACAAATTGAATTTCAATTGACTTTCACTTGTGCTTCCGAAAATTATTTTCAATTTGCTTTATTTCACTTTTGCTTTTGTTTAAAA
>JAQGAW010004068.1:0-11438 GCA_034698025.1 Phthiracarus crinitus | reverse complement strand
TCTTTGCTTTTCTACTATATTAATCTTTTACCCGAAAAATATTCTAAAAATAAGATTTTATTTTTAAAAAATTTTATCGCGTAGAGTATGAACATTTTTTATTTTCCTCTCATATACTTTATAGAAATTTTTAAAAAATTATCAATTGATTGAAAACGTTTAAAACAGATTAGAATTGAACTGAACTTAGTTTAAAGAAAGTATTTATTGAAAACCACTTGCCATATATTATACTTATATTAATTATAAATACTGCATGATTTGATAGATAATTTATTTATTATTTATATCAAACGCTTATATCATAAGGTTTCAATTTCAAAACATTAGATTCAATTAATCAATTAAAAGCGTAAATGCAAATAAAAAGACACGCTTTTGTGTGAATAAGATTAATAGATATTTTAAAACATTAATTATCAAAACATTATAAATTAAAAATAATATTTATGATTTGGTTTTGGTTATCTAATAGTCTACAACACACAAAATAATTAGATTTATGTTATAGATGTTTAAACATACGAGTATTATGTCTTAAAGATTTACAACATAAATATTCAACAAATATTAAAACGCAATATTAAACGTGAAAATTAATTTAATAACTGAAGCACTATTACGCTACACATTAGAAAAACACTTTAAATTACGCTTATATTATTTTATCATCATATTTATCTCTATTTAGCCCTTTTTTCTGGCAAACTTTCGCTTATATTAATTAACATCACATGAATTATTAAATGCTTTAGAAGGCTATCTAAATATTTTTATATCCACATTATCCTAATTTATCCACTTTTTCTGGTATATGCGTACTATTCTAAGTATTAAAACCATACTAACGATAAAAATCATTGATACAATCTTTCAAAGTAATGATGACATAATTGTTTAAAAAATTTTCTGCTTCAGCCAAAGAAAAAACATAAAATATGCGTATATTTAAAAAATTTATTGCAATTTAAATGCTTTTCTTGCTTCGAATGAATGTATCAATGGTTCAAAAATAATGAATTATGTTATTACCAGTTATTTATCGTTTTTATTATTAATAAAGACAGCAATACTACTAGTAGTGAAACGACTAATTTTCAAGAAATAGACAAAGTATTAAATGTAAATAAATATATCTTTATTACTCGTTGATGAGTTAGTGATTTAATTTATACGCGAAATCAAGTAGCAGTCAGAAGCAAATTAACGGCATAAATGTTACATTAAATTATATGAGCAAATAAGTTGTGCGCTCAAAAAAGATACTACTGATACGCCAATAAATTAGATTAAATACATATGAAAGTCGACCATAAAAAATATATATAGTATTCATCGTTAAGTAAATTAATTACACAAACAGTTAACATGTTTTTAGTGGGCTGTTATTTATATTTTTCCGTGCATTTCTTTTATTTTGAATTATTATTTTTCGCAGTTTTTAAAAAAATTGCATTTCATTATTTTTCTCCTTTCTATTTGATTATAATAAAGTTTTTATAATTTTACGATAAATTTTTGTGAAGTAAATTAAATTTTCGTAATTACTATCAAAGCCGCCCTTATTTAAAAATTCAAAATAGAAAAACTTTTTTCTTTCGTATTTTGCTTAAAATATCGTAAGCATTAATAGTGTGTATGAGTATGAGTGTGCGCCAACAACGCTCACCAATCATAACGTACCCCAAAACCAGATACACATCAAATACTAGTTTTAGGTTTAAGGCTTCTCGTGTTTAGTTAGCGTTGCAGCTATCTTTTGAAGTATTGCAAGACAGGATTCGATCCCCATATCCCTTATCCCCAACGCTGACGATGATGACGATGATCGTGGATGACGAAGATCATCTGCTGTCTTCCCACGTTGTAGTGGATTGGCATAGGAATAGGCTCTATCACAGCTCCCTTTGTGCAATAACCCGCGACAGTGCGTTGATTTAGTAAGATCGGAAAGTCTCGTAAATTATAGCAGCTCTGCTTCTAATATATCCAATAGCGAACACAAAACTTATATGCATTTATGTTAAAGCTTTTCATATACCGTTTATATAATTTTTCTCCGCTAAACAAAACGCGAATATAAGTATATACAGATTGTATTGTATCGACTCGTTTAAGCAAATAAAGCACGCGATGCCTAAATTTCATGCCAACCTAGTGCTCAATTGAATTTTTCAGTTTTCCTGTTAACCAATAGTAAACTTAAAATTTAGTGTATGCTTTAGAATAAGCTTTATGTAAATCTCTGATTATTTTGGCTCACATGCAAACAACACATTATAAGTAAATATTTTTAAAGATCAGCATCTTTTTAAGCATGCCTTAAATACAGAGGGAATTTTTTCGATAAATTTAGTTGCGAGAGATGTATGAGATGTAATGTGTTGTTCAGTATATAGATTTAAACAATATTATGAATTGCATTCATTACACGACACTAAGTGTTTGGCTGACGAGTCAAGTATTGCTGTCGCGAAACACTAAAATGCAAATATAAAAATGTAACACAAGCAGCAAAATGCAAAAAGAAAACATTTTCATGAATTTTCAGAGCTCTTGTGACGGAATACATGAAAAAATGCAACTTATAAGGAGGAGTTTCACAGCTCTGGGCAACCGATGCTTTTTTTGCTATGAAAAGCGAATTTAGCAGAGCTTTGATTATATCAATCGCTAAGTTATATTCAAGACAGAAGTGATTTAAGTGCTTCTTTGACAGAATATTCCACTCTTCACTTTGCTGCTAAAAGAAAATCCATTTAATTATTAATTCAAGAGCATTTCAATTTGAGTCAATTTAATTAGAAAATGTTGTTTGCGATTCTAGTTTTTTTTCGCTTTCGAAAATAAAATCAGATATTTATAACTCATATAAGAGTTTTTAGGTTTAGAGTTATATAAGTTATACATTTAGTTTTTTTTATCTCGCTATAACTGCAACGTTCAATATCAGAATCGAACAGACATAGAGATCACAAAGATAGGCAGTGAATGTGAGTGCGAGTGTTCAATGAATGGCGTTTATGTACTCATTTGCTTTGCCTATGTGTATATCTGTGTACATATGTGTGGCGTTATGTACTGTATATTATATGCATTTTAACTCTTGAACATCACGCAAATCAGTTCTTCATATTTTTAAATTGTGTTTTCCATCGCAAACACACACAATAATGTTTTACTTATAATCGTTTTACTACATAAATGTTTAATTAAATTATACACCAATTTTTTTATCAGCTTTCAATTATTTCAGGTGAGTCTCATTTTTCATGTTTTCGTTTTTGAATCATTTTAATTATTATTTTGACGTTTAATTATTAATTAATATTTTATCTACAAAATACATTCTTTTATATTATATGTATTTTCTTATTTTGAAATTTTATAGTATATTTTATTTAAAACTTAAAATTTATTATTTTTAGCGTAAAAATCTATCAATTAGCGAATAACGTAATTTAACAAATTAAAAATTAAATTAAAACATAATCATATCTCTCGGAGAGTTATTAAAATATTTATTTTAAAAAATCGTTTGTTAGATGTATTTATCGTTTTTTAGTTTTAAAGCGATTTCATTTTTGATATAAACATATGATATATAAAAATGAGTGTTATTTTCATAAAACTTAATTTAACCTCGACTTCCATGAGAATGCATGTTTGTGTTCGTAAATTGAATAATTAACCTTTTGTTTTAAGTAATGAATGCGAGGAAAAGTGTATTTTATCATTTAATTTGAGCCATTTTTTGCATACGTTTTTATTTCTTTATTCATCGCTAATCTATTTAATTTTTATTTGGTTTTTTAGTTTCATTAACGTTTAGTTCGCTTATTCATTGCATTCAAAATAATCTTTCATAACCATTTTTATCTGATCATAAAAACATGTAACGATTTCGATCGATAACTTTAATTTTAATAAAATTCTTAGCAAATCTTTCGCTCATAAATACAGCATTAAAATTAATTAAGTAAAATAAATTATCTGCTAAACAGTTAATAAAATAAAATAAATTACATACTATAAAATTGAGCAAAAAACAGATTTATTCGAAATTAATAAAAAATAATAATAATTTTATGCCCGCAATAAAAATGGTTGAGATGTCAAGAAAATGAAATAACGCTTTCAAACGCCAGTATATTTAAAATAGATTTATTGTATTAATTTTTTTCTATTAGTTTATTGCCGGCAAAGATAGTATTCGCTAATTTATGAGAATTACAATATAATATATATATATATATCTATATAATATATATAACCTCTTTAAATGTCATCGTGAATGTGTATCATTATTGCTATTCATCTTATAACAGTTGTCACTTAACTTTTATATGACTACATCACATCACATTACATATGATTATATTGCACCCATAGTGTTATACTGTGGTTGTGTGCAATGTCTGTATGTCTGTATGTCTGTGTGCGGCACTACTTGTAGCGCCCATCAGACTCATAGAATTCAAATTGCTTTATTATGAATTGGAAGTGATAAAAATCATAATAGTCTTGTAAACACCTCATAAACGCAATTCTACTTATATCTATGTATATGTGCGATATATAGCATATATAACTAATATTTCAATGAACAACATTTAAATTACAATTAATGCATTTTCCCTTATGGTTAACGCAACTCTAAACTGTAACTGTTTTTATTGCAAACAATTTATGCTAAAAGCGTACCCAAAAGATTTATTTGAGTAATACGAAACAAGCGATGCTCTGTTTTTGTCAAATCTCGATGGTTTGTGTCTATTCCGTGAATCGAGCGTATACTCAACTGTACTGTACTGTACATGCATGTGAATCCATGTATTAATTTAATTTCGTATAACTTTTTATGTATGACAGACTGAGACTACTGTAATATCAAACACGCAAATTAACCCCAATTTTAAGTTGTTTATTGAGATCGAAAAGATCTGTTTTGTTTGACGTGTTTTTCGTTTGCTTTTTTAATTAATAATTAATTCCTAATTAAGTTTATATTTACGCTGCAGTTGTTGTTAATGTTCTTATTTTGTTTTGCTTATTTTAAGTATCGAAATTAAATATAAATAAAATAATTTGTTTTTCACTCAAATAACTAGTTTTTAGAGTTATATTATTAAATATTGCCATTTATTTAATTACAATAAATCTGAAATTTTATTTATTGATAGTTTACTGAGTTTTAATGGGTTTATAAATAAAAAAATAGCGCATAAATTTAATTATGTATATAAACTTGAAAAATAATCTTCGAATACCGTCAGCGGATGAAAATTTGTTTTAAATTGCACGGTTAATAAACTAAGTATAGCTTTCGATGAGATATAAAACATAATTATTAAAATTATTTAATTTAAATACCATAATTTAATTCACATTTTATGTTAATTTGCATATTAATTGAGAATCATGTAACCGAAAATCGCTGATAGAGGAGTGAGTATACAGTGTACTGTAGACTAGAGTGTACTGGGAGTCAGTTGAGAGCCACCAAAATTTGAAGCTAAAATAAAAAGATGTATCTGCTGTTTATACATGCTCTCCACCCTTGTTTTGTATAATACAGGCCCGTTTCGGTTTATAAGTTACTCTTCCAGTGGTGTTTAGGGCGTGATCTTTCAATCTATTCAACCAAAATAATATTTTTTAAGTTTACTACACCTGCCATACATGTCGCTAACTTTAAATCTGATCAATGCTTAAAATGCTAAAATGCAATCTCTCTTTCACTTAATTTTCTTTCTTATTTCAACCCCCTTTATCTTTTTTTGGCATTTTTCTCAACTCTTGTTTCTTATTCGCGTCTATATATTATAAAAAATGAAAAGCACAGACAGAATAGCAAGAAGAAAGTTAATCAAAATTGGTATGTTAATCATTGGCTTACTATTGGAAATAACTAATGGATAGTTTATCATAATCAAGGTATCATGAAATGGCTGTGTTGACAATAAATATTTCTTTAGTAAAAGCTATCATTTCTATCATTGCTATTGCATACGTATTTCTATTTCTAGTTTTCTTTAAGCATTTATTTTCAACGCATAATTGTTGTGTTGTATAAAAATTTTTCAAGCTGTGAGACATTATAATTACTATTTTGGATTCTAATACAGATTTTGTGCCCAAATATAAGCTTATCCATTCTTTATTATATCTCATTAATATCTGCCAAAATTTTAAGGGTTGGGTCTGAATGGCAGTGCAAGGATTGGTCCCCAATCATGACGTGTATAATACATCATAAAGATGATCCTTTAGCCTTAACGCCGGCGAAATCTAAAGCAAAGATTGAACCTCAATGTTGCCAATTCTCATATTTTATGTCGCATTTTGAGAAACCATTAAATTTTAATATTAAATGTTTAAGTTTTGTGTTGTTTTTGCTTCGCATTTGACTATTGATTTATGAAAAGAATATTATGAACGATTTTTAGTCAACATTCATAAATTTGCAGTAATGTGTGCCAATCTCTAATTATAATTATATATTATTACTATAATTGTATTAATCATTGCATTATTCATCTCAATGAATGCATATGAAGTACAGGTAAGCAATATATCAATGCATTCGCTTTCACATCAATACCTACTTTTATTCTTTGAATTACTTTCTCAATGATTATCCTATTATATACGCTTACATTTCCCATTTAACTAATTTATGAGGCAATTGCATGACGTTTAGGTCTCTCTCTCTCTCTCTCTCTCTCTCTCTCTCTCTCTCTCGCATTTGATTCATTCAGGTTTTTGACTTTTACTACAAACTCATAAAAAAGAATATTAATTAGTTTAAGTCATAAAAAGCGCAATTTGTTACATTAAAACGTATTAAACAATACTTCTTTAAAATAAATTTTAACATATATCTAATTATATGAGATATATATTTACATAATTATGCCATAATTTATTTTTAGTTAATTTAAAATTAAAAAATCGTTTTCGAAAAAAAATTGCAAAACGCAGTAAATCAATGAAATAAGTTGTGAAACAGCACTCACTGTTGATATTCATTGTATACAGTATTATACGCAAAACTTTTCGGCATTTCCCCTCTGTTTCATGTTTGAGACTCTCTTCTCATCTCTTCTATTCTGTTACATAAGCGCAAATGAGAGTCTGTTTGCCGCAAATGTAAATGTTTTAGATTCGGAGCCCTTTTCTATTTTCCTAGAATCAGAGACCGCTTTCGTGTTGATACTGCGCTTTTTTACTGAACCTTCACTGAACCCCAATTGTTTTTGTTTAGAAGAGAGATTTGGCTTAAGAGAGAAAAAATAGGCAAAGACAGAAAGGAAAGAAAGATGTCAAAAAAGAAACGACTCACAAATGCCTCGAAGCACGCACTGAATTGTTTTATGATAGTCTGCTTGCTCTCCAGTAGGGCTGTTATGCCTAACTTTATACATACTGTATATTCGCTATACTACACAGTATACTGTACTGTAGACATTTAGTTTAGGCTCAACTAAATGTCTTATCGTTGAGACATTTACTTTATGATTAGATTATTTCAAAATTGGCTTATTAATGGAGGCCACTCTTAACCAAATAACAGTTGCTGGTAGCTATGAATTCCTTTAAAAAAGGTTTAGTGCTTTGGACTCCTGATTCAGCTTAAAATAATTGATTATAAATTTAATTTTAGAATGTAATCGAATTGAATTACATTCGTAAAAAATCTGAAATCGTATATGAAATCTGCACTAGAAAAACGTCTTAAGACCAGACTGTGTGTGCCATTTGACACGAGAGAGCTCTGTATTACTCAATGATGAAAGTGCCACATGGGATGGGAAAAGATTGACGATCTTCAATAGCCTATGCAACTGCTTTTGTTTCCTACGGCTAAATCTAAAGCTTTGATATATTACTATTGACGGCCTCTTGTGTTCTGTTGCCTTTTTATTTACGAGTCAGGCCTCATTTTAGCTAACATTTCATTTTTTGTGGTTTTTTAAGTTTACTTAAATTTAATTGAAATGGTTTTTTAAAAAACAACAAAAGAAATTGGAAATATATAAATTTAAATATGAGGGCGAAAAAATATAACGTTTTTTTGTGCATAGAATTCAATTTATAAACAGATTTATTGCATTTAAGGCTGTGGTCAGTCGAGACAGAGTTATAAATACCGTTAAGTTTTATTGCACTTAAAAGAGTAACTTCCGTTATAGCAGTTACAGTAAGCAATCACTTTTTTTATAGTCTTGTATCCCTTTTTCCTTGGAAGTCAAAAAGCAAATAAATAAATAAAACATTGAATATATATATCATTTTTTGTTTATTTTGTTTTATTAAAAATAGGTTGAACCGCCAATTCAACTGATAATAACAATAATATGTGTGATATGAGCCCCTATTATCCTAATAATGTCGGGTACGCGTCAGTGCCGGCAACTCATGACCAATACAATGGTGAAGCGCATCACGTGATGGCACAGTGTCATGAGAATGGTAGAGGACCGCCACAGCACCATCAGTACCATCAGATGCAATACGGTGGTGGACAACAAGCGCAGCCAAATTATCCTCGTTTTCCTCCATATGATCGAATAGAGGTTAAACATTGTCCAGACGGTACAAATCCTCACGAAGCTAGTCCTTACTACAACTGTGGCACAACAGCAGTGCCACCGACTCTACCACCGCAGCAAACGCCGCAACAACAACCACCTCCACCAGCGATTGCGATGCAACAACAGTACGATTCATGTGGCAGTAGAGGTTCGATAACACCACCGCACGAAACCCCGCAGCAATACCCGAGTTGCAAAATGCAACAGCAAATGCATGCACATAGCGATGGGTTGGCGGGTATACCTAATATGGTCGGCACGTCATCGCCATCACCTCATCACACACAACAGCATCAAATGTATCAATCAGGTCCTGTCGCGAGTCCAACACAACAAAATTCCAGCTCAGCCTTGGCCTCACCTCTCTATCCATGGATGAGATCTCAGTTTGGTATGCTTTAAATATATAAATCTAATTTAAGAGCAATATAATACACACAGATTATAATATATTTAAACTGAGCTTTTGATTATATGAAAATTAAAGTGAAATCAAGCAATTATTTATTTTTTAGAAGAAATTAGTTTGATATTTACATCATCAAAATTTTCATTCTTTTAATGTATTTTAAATTTATTTTATATTAAGGAGAATAATTTTTTGAATATCGTGTCAGTGCTTGTATTTATTTTTGTCACTTATTTTAATGCACCTTTTTTTTCCAAATGAAAATAATGTGAGATTATTCTTTAAAAATTCGCATAATTAAGTGAACGCTATTATATATGATTTGATGAGACTATAATGCATGAGAAATTTGAAAAAATGTAAGCTTAAATAATTCAAGTTCTTTACTCATTATTATCTCTATATGAAAGTCGCGCTCTATCTTCAGAGTCTCTCTATCTATCTCTCTCTACAGTCAAACAATACTCCTGAGCGCTATCTTGCGCTTATAGTTATCACTAATCAATACTTTTCTGGCATATGGTAGTTCGCCATAACTGTAAAGCGGTGCTAAGCAACTCCCTTAAGGTCATGAGTCTCAACTGCTGGTATTTCGCGTGACACGCAATTGGAAGCTACTTAGCATGCAAACCAATGGCGCATTGTTGATGAAGCGCCGCATATCATATTAGTATAAGTCCAACCCATTAAGCAGTACTATTGTATGGTTACTTATATTTTATGCAGTCTAATGGGAAATATAGTTGCGTTCGTCAACTGATAGTTGTAGTTAGCGCTGCTGTCGATACCAAGTGTTGCTCTAGTATTTGTGATCATCATTCAGTGTTTTGAATGTTTATATTTTAGATTGCGCTACGTTTCCGTTATCACAAATACTTTACAATTATTGATAACAAACATTGAATTAAATATATAGTTTATACAAAAGTTTTTAAAATTTAAGTGCAAAATTTTTTTTATTTTATTTTAATATTTTTATTTTTATTAGTTTTTAATTAAACTTTAAATTTAGAATAATTTTGAACTAAAGAATATTATGTTAAAATTATTCATTTCAATATTTTTAATTTTAATGAATTTTACTAAAATGTTTAACAAAATATATAATGCGATCATATATTGTAAAACGTAAAATATTTGTTAAGTATTATAAAAAGATCAAAATTAATTGACGACATAATCAATAATTAGATTAAATTTACGAGTAAGAGTTTGTTTAATTTGATGATATATGAAATTAATTTCTCATGGATTTGTCAAATATTAGTCAAATATTAAACTTAACTAAAAATAATTTTTTCATTTGGAAACTACAAATAGCATTGAATTTAAAGTAATCATTTTCGTAAACTCTATGTCGACATGAATGCTCATTATTATTTAACTTTAATTGCTATCAATTATTTTTATTATTTCTAAATTTTGTTTATGAAAATCAGACGAAATGATTTTGTAATTGTCTAAAATTAATTTATATAATATTAAATGGTTTCATAGTATTACAATTCATCAAAAATAATTATCTAAAATATAATAAAGTATGAATAATTTATTTATTTTAAAATTTAAATATTAATATTTTTAAAAATCTTTTATATATTTCAATATTAAAAAATATGGCGTTATTTTCCTCAAAATTAACACTTAAAAAACTGAAATAACACTTTAATAATGGAAAATTGAATTATATTTCATAATTTAGTTTCATTACTATTTCTTAAGATTGGGTCTGAAAATAATAAATGTTTGTTTCTCAGCGTTAGTTTCACTCTTGAATCCAATTAAATTAAGAAAGAAAGTGATTCTGTGTTGGCTAACAACCAAATAGAGTGGAGAGAGAGAGAGAGAGAGAGAGAGAGAGAGAGAGAGAGAGAGAGAGAGAGCTACCACTACTACTAAAACTTATTTTAGTCTCTAAATGAAGAAAATGGAATTGCGATGCAATAGCGTTGCAAAAGTAAAGTTAGTTTCATTTCCTCTGGGATTTAAGGCAATCTCATTGCATTGGTTGATGCGTTGGTAACGTTGCTGACTTAATCCCGTTACAGACATTGATAAACTAACATTACTTGTTCGTTCTTCTTAAAGAGCTAAGATAAAAACGCAATACGTGTTTGCCCTATTGAAAAGGCATTCTCCTTAATTAAAGCCCAACACAACTAATCTAAAGCTAAAGTTTTGCTTCAATACTTTTTTGTTTCGTTTTAACTGATTAATCACTGTATTGTACTTTTTATTTAGTCAAATCAATATAAATATATACCGAAATACTCGTAAACTATAAACTGTATAGTGTTATAACATTACTGAATTGGTTTAGTGTTTTATCTTTTACTAATGTGTTTTATTTTTTATTTTTTTTCTATATTTGAATTATTTATTCTTATTTATTTTGTTCTGGAAATGAGTTTTATTCTACGGATCATTTAAGT
>JAQGAW010004067.1:0-11440 GCA_034698025.1 Phthiracarus crinitus | reverse complement strand
CATCATAAATATGGCTTAAATAAGCAATTTTTTATTATATTGGGACAAAAGTGAAAATTGGGACAATCCCTGAATTCTCAACTCTAGCAATTATTTTACCGCAAATTTTCTTCAAAATTCCTTGTACTGCAATTGGACGGTAGTCATTGACAGTTTTAGGATTAATATTTTTAGGTATTAATGTCATAATTTGCATTTCTTCTTCATCATAGATATTACCATTCAAAATATTAGACACTAATGCTGACACAGATTTTCCAATAAACGGCCAGAAATATAATAGTATTTCTTTGCTAATAGCGTCCTGAGCTACTGCTTTATTTTTATTTAATTGCTCAATTGTTATTAAATGGTAACAAACGTAATATCGAATCATTGCAAACTTGAACTGTTTTTTTTTCATAAAAAGCGTACACCAACTCTTGATAAGTCATATCGAAAGATTTTTTATCTTCTAATTTTTGTAGAACCTTATATTCTTCTATATCCGTTGTAAGCTCCTTTAAAGTTGGTATCAGAACTTTACTAATCTTCTTTATCTCTTATTTATTGTAATCGAATACTAGTTCTCGTCTCTTATCATATGATTCTCCTTTAGGTATAACCCGTATCACTATCTATCAGTCTGTCCCGACCTGGAGTTATATGTTTAACGATATCATCATATCTATCAGCTATTCTATACACCAATTGCCTTTCTTTCGATGATAATTCTTCATTTTTTTAACAGATTCAGGTGTGAAAAATCATTAATAGCTGATTTCGTTACTGATTTTGTATCCTTAATAATAATCTTTTGAGATTTATTTACTTCGAAGAGATCATCCTGTGGTTTTAATTGTTTCGTATCCAATTCTATTTCAAGGGAATCATTACTTCTATTTCTTTTACACTGAGCGGAATCTGTAGGTTCATCTGTAGCATCCAATTGTGATTCATTATTAAGTTCGAAATACGATTCCATATTAATTTCGTTATTTCGTGAATAATCGTTAGTGTTTTCTATACGTTTCTCTGTATCTTCCAATTTTTGCTGATAATTAGCAATATAGTGTCCTTCTTGTCTGCAATAGAAGTAATATATTTTTTCGTGCCGTAATAATTCACAATTTATGTACGACTTCATCCACTTCAATGTTAATCTCCTTTAGTTGCTCTAATTCTTCCACTTCTTAAAATAACTTTTGCTGTTCTTCTACTGCCAAAGCCAAGAAAGATCTTCCTGTCATCGTCAGCATAAAACATCTGATATCTCCACGAGTTCGCGTTAAACATAACATATTTTTGGAGTTCTTTCTCTATATCTTTACTATCAATGAAACCCCAGGCATCTGTTATTGTAATAATGAATGGTCGGTTAGCAAATGGAACCACCGGATGAGATATACCGAATTCATCCTTAAACCACTATTGACCAAAGTGATGGAATCGGAATCCTCTCTTAGAACACATCATATTACCCGTATATGTCGGCTTTACCTGTAGAACCGGATTCGGTTTCTTCAGTTGCGTTGCAATCAATTCAAAATAGTATTTCGGATCCTCGACTTTATTTATCTTCCTTATCAATAAACTGTTGTTGAAATTCATTTTCTTAAAAGCACTCAATGACTCTTTACTCGGCACGCCATATACGCCCACTTTATTCTTCTCAAAGTATCTTCTCTTCTTTGCAAAACCATTCCATACATTCTCACTCGTTGTTACCACCGTTGGGTTATGACCTGAAGGCCCTCCACTCGAGGAAGCCATAACTTCACCCAAATTCTACACAAATTTGTAAACACAAGCACGTGTTTCACTGAAAGTGCACTATTAGTGTCAATACAAACAGTGTAACCAAAAATCTGATTTGACCACAGAAGGATAACTTCTCAGACCAAATCTAAATTTTATGTGTCTCTGTATTCACAATTACCTTATACACACTATTAAATTAAAAAACTTTTAAAAAATCCATTCAGATTACTAAAATCTATAAAAAAAATCTAAGAGCTTATTTCAATGCGACCGATCAAAGTCCAGATCAAACTCCATAGTCATAGTCCAGGTTTGATTTCACGAAAAGACCCAAACTTTATGTTATCTTCTTCTATATATAAATTAAATACTTTTTCAAGTTTGAAATGAATCCTTATTATACTAATCGCTTCATCTCTCTCTCTCTCTCTCTCTCTCTCTCTCTCTCTCTCTCTCTCTCTTTCCGAAAATAGAAGAATGATAAGAATTACATTATTTTAAGCTCAACGAATTGCATCCCATGTATTCGAAGGGCGGGATAATAATAACAACAGCAAAAAATTTACCACTTCTTTCCAATATTATTCGGTTTTATAAGATGACTCTTGTTTCGAACCCCTTTTAGTGTAAACCCCCAAATCTTGTTGAAAATTTCACCTGTTCTCTCGTTCTCATGAAATTTTGCCAATATATTTATCTAATTTATTCTTCATTATATTTTCTCCTTTTATTCTATTGTTTAATGACTTAATCGTTAAGTCTGGAAAATTTTTTATTTAGTTTTTCGAATCGTTTTAATTTTAAGTCGTATTATATAAAAAAATTTTATTTTCATTACAAGCGGGGAAAAATTTTTTGCAAAAAAAGATTTTAATCTATACTTAGAAAAACCTTTTTTTCAGTGTAATATTACTATCATATATTATAAGTATTAGTATTATTACAGTAATATTATTATTTATTTTTATTATTTTGTTGGTACGCATTATTACATTAAAACCCATTTCTAACGTCACGATATCACTAAAAGCTCATCAAAATATAATTGCAAGAAATGTGCTTCAGCTGAAGACGAAGAAAAAAGAGAAGAAATAAAAAGTAGTTGGAAAAAAGTTCAATAAAATATTCATTAAAATCTTGGTTTTTGACTGGAAAACCCATTAAATTCAAAGTTCAGAATAACTTAAGATTATTATAACTAATATGGAAATGATATATCATATCAGATACGAAATGACTGGCCGCCAGTAATAAGAAGCCCATACAAAATAAAAACGCATTAACTCTTAAGTTACTACCACTTTATGCCCTATTAATACGAAAAAATGATTTTCTCCTCAGAAAAAACGCTATTCATTTGTGCAAAAATTTAATTCACTTTTTAAAACCGCTGATTTGTTGATTTGATATAAGATTATGATTTTTTCAACAAAAACAGAAATCTGTGTTACATTATTATAATGTTAATGTAGTTTTGAGGTCTACTGTAATAATATTATGATATATATCTTGAATAATAATCGCTAAAATATTCGCGCTGTGAATTAAATTCTATTGAAAGACAAGACTAATTTCTTAAAAACTCATTTCTCTTTCAATTTTTTTCTTAATTTAAAGAGTTTGTGTAATTTTCTTTATTGCGCACAAAAATCTTATACTGTATTATAAAACGAAAACCCATTGAATTCTTTTAAAGCATAGCCACACACACACACACATACACTACAAATGCATTTTGTCGTGATGTATATATTATTAATCTTTTGCGCGAATTTAAATCACTATTTCATGTGATAATAAGTAGGACAGCCGTGTGTCGGATATTATATTATGTTAAATAGGAATTCTTTTCGAAATTAAGTTAAACTCTGTATTTTGTCTGAGTGTGCACTAAAATAATAATAAAAAAATCGCATTAACACATATTTTTTGCAGCGTTGTATATAAAGAATAAGAAACCGTCACAGCATTTCACTGGTAATCAATTGTTTGGTCATTTTCCAAATCGACCGCAACAATCATATGACAGATTTTTTCAGTGGTTTAAAGTTTTATTTATATCTATGATACCACACAAATCATAGCTCAAAATACGAAATAACTAATTTATTTCTATTCACATGGTTGAGTAACGTTAACGTTATAAGTTATAAGTTATAACGTAACGCACTTTTATATTCTATAACATTCCATAAATTTTTACGGCGCAATAAAATCTATAGGAGGAAATGTTTTGCTCAAAAATATCTGAGATGTGTATCTCAATCGCTTACCCAATAAATTCTATCCGTATGAAAGTGGAGAAAACTTTTTTTATTTATTTGCACAAAAAACTAAAATAAAAATAATTTCCAATCTTTTGCGGAATTTTTCTATTACTTCAGAATCAATTTTTTGTTCCTTTAGGAAAAAAATCTCGAAAACCCAACGCGCATATACGCACGTGATTTACTACACATACTAATAAATTGGACAGATATTTATTTTTTTTCCTCAAAATTAATTTTTAATAGTATTGTTAACAGAATAGCGGTAAGGTTGCAATTAATTTTAAAACCATTAACTCTTATATAATATATAAAGCACACCATAAGAGGTCCAACAATTTGATGACCAGAAAAATGTTGGTACTATTTATCTTTTCATTTTCACGGTTTTTTTTTCTACGTTATTTAATTTATAGTTTTTTAAAATTGCTGTATCATTGTTTGAAAGCTACAATTTAACTGATAAACAACCACCACCTGTCTTACTCTTAATTTAAACATAAATCTTTTTTACCCCCCATTAGAATGACATTTCGCTGATTTTCAACGCATAATTCAATGTCATCACGAAAAATCCTCGCCCTCTCACCGTTTTTTCTATCTCATTCTCTTCTACTACTGTTATCTCATTGTATAGAAAGCACTTATCAAAAACGGTGTGAAAAAATACAATGATTAAGTCTTACTAAATCTATATGCGAGAACACACACTTCCTATTGTTTTTTCTGTTTATCTTAAATGATCATTTAATAAAAATTTTGATTATTTTAATCACGTTATACTGACAAGATTTGAATTTGTAATAATGTACGAGACAGACAAAATCTCATTCACTTTATCGCGAAATATGTTATGCCTGTGTAGAAATTTTTTATTTACGAACAAACACTGATTCGCCACAGTTTTCCTCAATAAAAACTGCAAGCTAAGCATAATTCACCTGTTTTTTTGTTTTTTATGTTAATTTTTTTGTTACTGTTTTCTTGTAAGGTATATTGAATTTAAATATACGGTATTTTAATTAACTTTTTATTAGTTATACCCTCACACATCAAACTAACGCATACAATCTTTCGTACTCTAACACACTTTTCACTCGATATCTCTTATTACTTTTTTTGTTAATGCTATTAACTAAAAATGTTACCTAGTTTTGCTAATGTATGCACAAATACAAAAGGGTTATTAAAATGTCGAATATGGAGTGTAGAACAAAAAAAACAGTAATTTAAAGAATCAAAAATTTTTCGATCTTTATATTGAAAATTAGGCTATAAAGTAATTATTAAAGACTTAGTCAATAATAATTAAAGGCAATAAGTTATTAGCAAACCATTAATCTTGATTAAGCGAAGTTTAGATTATAAAATTAATTTATTTGACTTTTATATGATTTGAATTAATAAATGTTAAGTTTAATTAAATTCATTGAGTTTTGTTGAATATTTATGATTTTAATCGTCTTTAAAACTTCTTTATCTTCGTTTCATTAAAATTACATTAATTAAAAGAAATATGACTTAACAAATAAATTGAAATCAATGTATGAAATAAATTGTACATAATTTGTTATATATATGCTGGCATTTAATCAGAGCGAACTGAAATTAAATCAGGATTTAAATAAACTGAACTGTTCTACAGTAGAACATTGGACTTTAGATCAAGTAAACTACTTTTCAAATATATTGACAATGAATGCCATCATTGAAATACACAATTGTTAAACAATCCTCACTTTTCATTAATGTGGTTAACAATTGCTATTAATTTTTTCTTACTCTTTTGTACATTATTTATTTTTAAATGACTTGTAACTCATATTTGTATACACTTTTCCACGTTTCACTTAAATAAAAGTATAGTTTAATTTGATTTCAATAAAACCAATTGTTTAATACGAGTATACAATTAAATGCTTTGTTAAAATAATATCTTAAAATTGTTATTTATTTATACAGTACACGAATGAATACAATAAAAACAATACATGCGAAAGAATCCAAAAATCAAACCATGAAGGTCTTTATCGTCGGTTACGAAACGTATTTAAATGCGTTTTCTAAGTAACTATGAATATAATTGTACTGAACATGTATATCTCTCGCACACATCGCGTGTATTAAGATTCACACCTTAGCAGCCGTGATATAACAATACGACAATTCGTATAAAATTTCCTGCAATTAAAACCCATTAGTCCTTTATTTGATGGATTGGTCACGATTTGTACTCGATTTAAACACTAATCCGGAAAACAGAAAAAAGTTTTTACTTCGACATATTATTCGAATAATTTTTATTATTTAGCAATTATATCTTTAGATATATTTAAAAAAAAGTAGTCTCATGTCAGTGTCGTAATTAAGTGAAGAAGTTTGCCAATCAAATGAGTTTCCTATGAGTAATTTGCAAACAAAAAAAAACAACATTTTCATGCGTAACCTCAACTGAAATACTCTTAAAAGAGTTATTATTGCCGTATGTTTTGGCATTGAATGCATGCATAGTTTAGTTTTTTCAATTTTCTTTAACAATCAAATTAAAGCCTCTGTTATTGGAAACTTGCTATTAAAATACAACCATATAAAAATTTTTTGATTTTTCTCGTTTGTAATTTCACAAAGTTATTTCCCAAAAAGAAAATATTTTATTACATCTTATTCTCGATAATAACGCGTTAGTTATAATAATAGTAATAAATAAAAGTTGTGTTTCAATTAGTATTTTTATAATACAATTGTTATTGACTTACATTCAATTGATCTCATGGTTAATAACCGTAAAAAATAATCTCTTACTTTATTATTACTCGTTCTGAACGATATGATTGTTTTTTTAATATTTCATTTTCTTTTAGTGGTTTTTTTTAAATTTCAAATTTTAATCCTTATACGTATACGCTGTATATTTTACGAAATAATTTAATGATCTTAAAAAACAAAAAAAAATTCATTTAATATTTTAGTGCAAAGTATAAAACTAGATCCGCATTGGATAAGTAAAATTTATTTTGCTCTCCAAACTTTAAAACAACAAAAAAACTGGTAGTATTATTAAGATATTAATAATAATTAATATTTTCTTACAAAAATTAAATTAACTCAGTATTCAAAGATTTTAAAATTATAAGTATCAACAAAAAAAATTTGTTTGATATGTGAAGTTGATTATACAGTAATTTAGAAATGAGTCTAGAAACTCATTTTAAGTTTGAAAGCGTTTTAAATCACATACAGTACATCTTTAAATTAAAATTAATTATTTGGTGTTTGGAAGTGAATTACGGTATCGATTTGGACGAAAAACAGAAAACTTTTTAAAAACTTTTACCATAAATGATGTTATGCTTACACTGAGTTTTTTACGAATTAATTAATTAATATTAATTAATAATATTACTAATTATTAATTAATAATAAAACGATTAACTATAATAAAATAATTGTATTTGAATTATTTATTTGTTAAGTGATTTATATGAGTCAAAAGCGTACGCGAAGCGATCAGTGGTTAAAAAGCACGACTGAGAACGCGACTCGTGACATATTTCTGATACGAGTAATATATAACTTCGCAAAAGTAAATCGCATCGTATATCAGATTTACATTCCAAGCTAAGTTTTAGGATTTTCTTCATTTTTTTCTTATCTTTTTTTATTTATTAATGGATGTGAAAAGAATCACATTTTCAGTAATGATTATTAGTATAGAGTTTTATTCAACCAAAAGTGAAATAAATTTTTTTAAGGATATCCTTTGCCATTAAAATGCAAAACAGAAGAGTGAATGTAATAGAAGGAGAGATAATAAATATTCTAACCTTAAACCAATAAAACACAATCTTTTCATTCCAAGCGTTTATAGTCATACTTGAAAGTTGTTTTGTGTTACTTAAACGCTAATGTAATTCATCGCAATTAATGCAAGAAAAAACTTTTATTGTTGATTTCTTAATATATTTGTGATAATGTGCTTAAGAAGTTCTTTTGTGGAATATTAAGTGAATTATTATTTTAGGGTAAAGCACATATTGAGAGAGAAAAACCAATTTATATTAAATAGCTGTCAAGGGTTTCAAGGCGTTATTTAATATAAATCTTTAGTCCCGATTCTCGAAACCGTATAATCAATTCAATGTTAAAGAGCAAAAAATAATCCTTATTTTTGTTTTGAAACGTAAATTTTAATACAAGTATTAGCTATGAGTACATACAAACTGAAAACACAATTTATTTAATCTTTAAGTCATAATTTCATGAGTGATTTATAAATATGCCGGTTTTTATTACTTTAGAACAAAGAGAAAAAGTTATACCGAAATGATAAAATTTTGAAATTTTTATGTAAATTTTTTTCGAGTACAGTTAAGTTGATATTAAATTATCAATACCATCGTTCATATTTTTTAATATATTCATAAGTTTTTTCCTCAATAAAACTGCAAGTACAGCACAATTCACTTCTCTGTTTTTGTTTGTTTTTTGTTTTGCTCAATTTTGTTATATTTTTCTAGTATATTGAATTTACTTTCGGTATTTTAATTAACTTTTTATTGGTTTTACAGCACAACTAATACCCTAACATTTAACGCATACACACTCTACGCTGTAACACACTTTTCAATTCGCATTTTTTTGTTAACGCTATTAATTTGAAATGTTAGCCCAGTTTTGGTTACAAATGTTGTGAATGCGTGCACAAATACAAAAGGGTTTTTGTTATTAAAATGTAGGAATTATGTGGTGTAAAATGAATTATGAGTGAAAAGAAATTATTTAATTTGAATTTTTAATCTAATTTTTTTCTTTCGCATTTAAAATAGTTCAGGTGTTTTATAAACTAAGTATAGTTATTTAATTATATCACTAAAGAGACCAAATCTTATTATCGAAGACATTAATCTCGATTAAAAGCAAAACATTTTTTATTAGAAAAAATTTAATTAATTTTCTTTTAAATTAATAAATTACAATTTTAGAGACAAAAAACTATATTACTTTACATGAATATATTTATTACTTTTTTTAAATTCAATTTATATTATTTAAATTCACCACAAATTAAATAGTTTCGTCTTAAATAACACATTTATTACATGACATTAAAATCGATATAATAGTCACACCAAAGTAATAATGGAGTTATAAAATACTAAACAAAAAACATAATGAACTAATATAACATAAATCTATATTATAGAGAATAAAAAACATTAAAAAGTAGTTTGCGATAAATCATTATAATTCAACAAAAGTTCTCATAACTTGGGCTACTATTACATTGTATTATATTATAGCGTATTAGACAGACACTGGTTGTCTGATATGACAGTCGAATGACAATTGATCGCAAAAAATGCTAACACACTGACAGCCAAAGTTCAGGAACAAACGCTGAATAAGATAATTACGAATTCGTGTGACAGTCAGCATAAAAAATTTTAGTTTTAAAATAGTCTACAGAAATCTAACAGACATGTATGATATGATATGCAAAAATAATGCTCAATATTGTTCATTCACCTCTTTTTTCAGTTTACTAATATTTTTTACTATTTTTATTGTTTGATAATAGTATACAAAGCGTATTAAAACTCGTGTTCGCATTACTTCCTTAAAGATAACGAAATGAACTGCTATTTTAATGCGTTGCAACTGATAACGTATTTAAGACTAATATAATTAAGGATTATTATTAAATTTTAAAAATTCGAAACCAAATTGTTTTTTGCAAAATTTAATTAAAAGTTTTTTCGATTACGGACATTACTGCTAACGGTTATTAAAAAACAAAAAATTAGTGGTTTGTTGTTGCGATCTAAATGATAGCGCAATCTATGTTAATAAATATTTTTTTTGTGTTGATTACGTATCGATTGCATCAATTGTGCGGTTTGTTAGTGAGATAGAGAGTGTGCGATGTAAACCCAATATGCATAAAAAGGTCATTTAAGGTCATTTCGGAGAAAATTATGAAATGTTAACTCATTTTTTACTGATTCAAAGCACTGTATTGACCCACTATTGTTGAGCAAAAAAACATTTTAATAAATGCATAGTAATGGCGAAAATTGCAAATCAGTATTGAAAAGAGTTTTAGATTTTATAATGCACTGCCAATTTGTCAATTTTGGAGGTTATTAAGCAAAAGAAAGCGATTCAATAGTTACTATTAACTTTTAATTAGAGTGGGTTTAGAATTTTTTATTCTACATATATAACTATAGATAGAATTACAGAGTTAATAATAATAACAATAGCAGTACGAGTAAGTTAATAAAAGAAAAATAGCTGTTATATCAGATACATCTCTATCTCCATTTAAATTATAAAAAAGTGATATAAATATTAACAATAATACAATACATAAAAGATATGCTATGGTTAACTGATTAAGCATACAAATAATTGCAATGACCCCATTCCAACCCCATTCCAACCATTTGCTCGTTTTTCTCGTCCCAACAATTAATTATTTGTTAGCTCTCTTATACCCGTTAATATTATTTAATAATAACCTGCTCATACTGTTCTAAAAGGACGAAAAAAATCGAACAAATCGAGGGCTGACCTGAAGATATTGTATAATACTATTTTTCTACTTTTTTCTCCCTCGCTATTATAACTGTGTGGTGCAAAAGAAAATTTTCTATTGAGTTAGTCCTTGATTTTCCCTTTATATATTTTTTTGTATGCATTTTGTTCCCAACTAAAGAAAGAGACTGGCAATTAGCACAACCCGAACATAAATGCATCACTAATTAACTTTCGCCTAATTTTGGTGTATTAACAGTATTATTATTATTGTTGCTGTTGTTGTTGCCGTTAATTTTATGAGAAAACTTACGTAAAGAGAAAATATTTGTGTTAATAAGAAAATATTTTGCATATTTTATGCAGAATTATTAAAATTATATTTTTTGCGAATTTGCGGTAACGATTTCGCAATTTAGTTTTAATTCATCTTATTTATTAAAATATTTTAGTATAATAACGTAAATTAACATAAAGAATTTATTCGCTTTTTGAATGTTTGAAAATCATTTTTTAAATCTCGCGAACAGTGTTTGTGTTTCGTAACGTTTAACTTAAAAACAAAATAAATTAAGCACAAACAAAATATTTATAAATTGGAAATCGTGTGTAATTTCGTTTTTATAATACATATATCCTATTCTTTTATAAAGTATTCTCAGTTTCTCACAACTCGTAAAACTAATAATTTTTAATAAACACAAAAATTATTTCAATACAAAGTTACGATTGGTTTTACAGTCGACTTTTCATTTTCTATCTGTTTTTTCTTACACAATCGTGAATTAACGCTATTAATGTGGGAGTGCTCTCATTAATATAAAAACAAGAAAGAGTATGAACATACACAATGAGCTCACTTTGTGTGACTTTATGATTTAAATCAAAAGTATAGT
>JAQGAW010004066.1:0-11440 GCA_034698025.1 Phthiracarus crinitus | reverse complement strand
ATATAATAAAAAATAATGTTTCATTGATTTTTAACTTTGGTTATTTGTAAAATGTCTTGTGTATTAAATATTGTAAATCTCACTTTGAATAAAAATATATCATGACTATACTATTAATTTTATTTTTACTTTTAATAATATCTTTGTTTGATAGACTAAAATTTTTAAAATATAATATGTATTGTAGTATCGCTTTATAAAATTCAAAATAAAATTAAAAAATAATTTCTATTTTGATTTTGATTAATCAAAATTTAGAAATTTTTATTTATAAATTTTTCTTTTGGTAATATAGTAAATCCCGCATATTTTAGCCTATTTACTTTCCATTCAATTAGTCCCACTCAAATCTGGAAAATGGAATAAGCTAAATATTTGCTGGATTTACAGTAATTTTTGCATTTCATAGAAATTAAACAAACTCATATGACATAATTCTCATTTACAATGTTTTGGTTCGAATATTCTAAGTATTGAAAGATTATTTGCACATTATTTATTTAATTTTTTTAAAAACCAAATAAATTTGAGGATCGTAAGGATTTTGTTGGATATTTTGGGTCGCGAAAGAATTAAGTTTGAAAACCGCTGGTTTCTTGCGAAACGTTGTGTGTTTTGAATAATGATATAAAAATTATTATGTAAATAAATGATTCTTTTTAAACCATAATTTGTCAATTAAACTATTTTAAGCATTAAAATAAAATTGCAACATTGAGTGTTTACATCAATAAATTTAAAAAATACTAGTAAAAAGATCATTGTATTGCTTAACATATATAGCTTTAACATATATATATATATATAGTTTAATTTTATTTACTTAATTACTTATTGACAAGAATTATATTTTATCGATTTTACAAAATAAATATTCTTTTATATATTGCATTATACTAACCGTTACAATGAAATAGTTTTATAAAAAATGAAATATTCGCTTATTTGGAATTTAATTTTAATGAAAAATAAATTTAATTTTATCAATTTTTAAATAATATCGAAAATGTGGTTATAATTACTACAATGGATTCATCTGAAACTTATTTTAATCCTCAAGTTATTCTTCATGAAAGTATTATAGATATATCGGCTGGAAGTCATTTATACACAAGTGGTTTATCTCATTACAGATTTAATAATGCGAAAAGAGATTGTTTTCATCATCCATTGCTTGTATTCTGTTTTCTGCTAATAACAAACATTCGTTTCATTATTTTATTGCTGTTTCAATCTAATAATAAAGTCATTTCAATAATATTATGGGATTTCTTACACTTTCAAAGAATGGATTATATAAAATTATATGTAACTTTAATTATAACGCTTACAATGTTCGGGCAAATACTTAATTATATGATGTTTAAGAAAAATATCAAACCTTCAAATTTGAAAGCAATGGAATTGCTTTCAGGTTTAGTCACACCAAGTAGTATAGGATTAACGAATAGAAACGATATTTATAAACTCGTTAAATTTACTAAAAATGCATTTATAATTTCTAAATTTAATATAAAATTCGCAACAATTTTAATTTTCATTGTATCTGCACTTCTATCATCAACTTATTCAACTTTATTTCAATATTTTATGTTTGTCATTCCCTGGGCTTTAATTTTTACAATAACTACTTATTACACAGCACTCATAACTCTATGGCTAATTATATATTTTTTTATAATATGCAATAATTTAATATTAAAAATAAAAAGAATTAACGATCAAAAAGTTATTGGGAGATTTATAAATAATGATCGAAAAATTTGTCAAATGCTAAATAAATTACATTTGATTCACATTGAGATTTATGATTATAACAAATTTTGGTCAATACTATTGCTTTTATGTAATATTTCAAGTTATGGGAATTGTTTTATGTTACACCCTTTGATTGTTGTTAAAACTGGAATTTTCTCGAAATTGATTTACTTTAGTTGGGTTTCAGTTTTATTATTATTTATGATATTAATTCTCAATTTTACGTCAAAACTCGCTTTGGAATCATTTATTTCACGGAAATTATTTCTTAAGATATTATTTATAAATAAACATAAATTAAAAATTAATACTAAACTAAAGGTTTGCTATTAATGGTCAATTTTAATTTATTTCCATTTTCATTAATACATATATATAGGATATTGAAAAAATCTTTTTTAACTGTGTGTCTATTCATCATTATTTCCGCAGTCTTTAATTGTATTAAGAGAATTTTACTGTTCTTTATATTAATTAAGGGATTGATATCTTGCTCATTATTATCTCAAATACTAATACAAATGATCTAAAAGTTTGTGTTAATATATGAAAGACGTTCATGTTTTAAATATCATTTAAGTAATTATATGCGAATATTTTACTGTTAAGGTTCTGGAAATGTTGGAAATTACTGGTAAACGGAAAGTTGGATTTTATTGCGGCAATCTATTTATGATGAATTACTTTCACTTTTACGAAGTATAGTATACATCAACAATTTATTGTTCTATGTATTAAATAATAACATATATTTCTCATTCATAGTCAATTGGTATTCTATTTGTATTCTTAATCAAAGTTTTCGAATTATCAAATACATCTTAATCATGATTTGAGAACAAACAAAATATCAAAACAGAACTTGAAATTTCATGAATAGAGGTGGGTTATTTTGTTAAATCCAAAATCTTCTTGCAACAACAAAATTTATGAAAAATTTGTTTTAACAACAAAATAGGTACAAATTGCATTTTTATAACAAAATTAAAGAATAAACTAAGAAAATTTTAAATTTTGACATATAATTTTAAAATTTTTGATTCAAGTAAATACAATTTCTATCAAAACTTATGAGTTTTTGGGACCCCTTAAAATTTGTGAGCAAAGAATTATGAATATCTGTCTAAATTCTGCGTGAGTAGAAAAATGTTCATCAATGTATAAATTTCTTTTAAATTCAAATAAATGAATCATTAACCTTAAAACTTTTTATATGAAATATACTGATAAAATAATTTTTTGTTTCAACAAAAAACTGAAATTTTTATAACAATATAGCAACAAAAAATACTAAATCGTTTTAACAAAATTTCCCACATCTATTCATGAATTTCGAATAAATAGTGACTTAAAATTAAATAATATGCTTAAGTGATAAATAAATTAAAATACAAAACGATTTATAAATTTAGTTTAAATTCAACTAACATTTGAATTCATGAAGAAAACAATACGTTATGTATATCATTAAAAAACTTATGTTCCACTAATTTTTAAATTGAGTTTATGTAAGAAATACTTATTTTGTTTATGTTTTGAATAAAACTCATCTATATATTATTTTTTCTTTTACTATTTGAACGGATTTGAAAGATTTTGAGGACTTGGGAGCAACATTAAAAATTTTTTTTATCATTTTTCTAGACAAAAGACAATAGTGCTCTAGACCATAGTTACCCAGACTATAAACCTCTAAGGGGGTCAGATCCATAAAATCTCAAAAACCTACGGACCAAAATTTTTTTCAAATTTTTTTGTCTTTAAAAGTCTAAACCACGCCCCCTCAAAAAACTTAATGAATTTAAAAGATAATATTTTGAATATTTTGTCAAAATTTAAGTGGGTCACAAAAACTCATCGGTTTTGATGCACAATTTTTTACATATAATTGTACATTTTGAAATATTGTATTTTGTCGAGAACCATTGTTTCTCATAGGGAATTCCTTGCCCAGAGTTGACCCCTCCCTAGAATTTTGGAAAAGTTGACCCCATCACCCAAAATTTGTAAAATTCAGGGACTAGAAAAAATTGAACATTTTGAAAAAATTTTGGTCTTTTCTAGTCCCTGAATTTTACAAATTTTGAATATTTTGTCAAAATTTAAGTGCTCACAAAAACTCATTGGTTTTGATGCACAATTTTTTACATATGACCAAAATATTTTCAAATTGTTCAATTTTTTCTAGTCCCTGAATTTTACAAAATTCTAGGGAGGGGTCAACTCCGGGCAAGCAATTCCCTATGAGAAACAATGGTTCTCGACAAAATACTTTTCCACACCCCTCGGAAAACCAACAGAGTTAAAAGATAATTTTTTGAAATTTTAACCAAAATTTTATGAGGTCGCCAAAACACATCAGCATTAAAGCATACAGTACTTAATGAGATTTGCGAGAATATTGAACCAGTTGTGTTTTAGCTTTCGCCGAATCAACATTACAAATTGTTGACCAAATAATAAATAAGTAAATATTGTTAGTGGCGATTAATTTTAACCCGATTAAGTTTTAATAATGTTTAGACCATTTTTAGCTTATTTATGGTCATGTTTTGACCTGATGTACAATTGGACGGACACATGTATGTAAAGACAGTAATGACAAATCCAACAGCTCCTTTGGACAAAGTAAGCTAAAGTTTTCAAATATTTGTTGCGAAGATCACAAGTCGTTTTAAGTTAATCCGTGTTTAGAGCCAAACTACAAGCTCAATGATAAGTAAAAATGAACATTGATCTAATGATTTTGAGCTTATTGATCATATATTAAAGAGAAGCTATTATGTATTTGTAGTGTATTAGACTTTAGTAGTGTAGTCGGACTTTGTAGGTTACGACCGAAGATGTGCGGTGTTAACGGTGACCATCAATGTTGAGGAAGAATACGCAGAACCACGAGATAACAAGACCACAAGCCATACCACTGTTCACGCAAGTGAAATCTATGCTTAACATAGGCAATCAATACGCATTATAAATAAGAACGCATTCAGTATACAAAATACTTTTATAACAATATATAGTTAGCATTTAAATACAATGAACGTGAAAATGGAAACAGTAATGTTGACACATTGAAAGTTAGCATAAAAGTCACACGTGTAATACGTTAATACAAAGTATGCATTGGCAGTGACTTATATGTAATACAGTACCAAGTTATAAATGGGTACAGTATTGAATGACTAATAGGGAGTATAAATGTGAGTCACTGTACTTCAAGTAATATATAGAAGTACAGTTCAGGTATATTAACGTTTACAGTTTACAGTGATGTGACAGGGAGTTTACATACACTACATTTCCTCCACCTCAGATATGACGTCACTTAGGCGAATATCGATCGACAGGAATGACACGTCTTAAACTCTTGCGAGGAGGCTGTAAAGGTTGAGCAACCTCCGGATTATCAATTGTATCTTCAGATGCAGGTTCCGTAAAGTTGTCAGTATCGTAATCAGTTGCTTCTTCTGTTGATTCATAAGCTTCATTTGACTCGTTAGTAGAAGAGTCCAATTCAGGTTCGGTCTGTGGGGCGTTAACGTCCATCAGGTCCAACAATCGTTTACGAATGTAATTGATGTGTCGTTTTACGATTCCCACTGTTTACGATACTTTGTAGTTCCGTGGACCAAGTACTTCGGATATGGAGCCTTCCATCCACTTCTTTTTCTTTGTGCGAAATTCCCGAATCCAAAAAGCATCGCAAACAACGAAACTCCTTGATTGCTTGTCCTTTGACCCTACATGTCGTTGTTAAGACGCAATTAACCGGTGACGAATACCACGTTCCATAGCGAAAGCTGAAAATTCTTTAGAAGCAAATTGTGGTCCATAATCGCTCTCCAGTTTTCTGGTAGACCATATCGAGAGAAGATTGAGAGTAGCGAACGAATAACCTGTTCTGAGTTTGGCATTGATGCGTAATACGTCACTTCAATCCATTTTGAGTACGCGTCGACTACGAGTAACCAGATCTTTCCATACAATGGGCCGCAAAGATCAATGTGGATACAATACTCGCTATTTCTGGATATGCCCACGGATGAACAGTTGCTTTAGGAGGCGACGACTGGACTTCGGAACACATGGTGCGTGTTTTAGCCACTTCCACCACCACAGCATCAATGTTCTGCCACCAGACTTAATTTCGTGCAAGGTATTTCAATCTCGCAATTCCAGTATGGCATTCGTGAAGACTTTAAAATTCTTGAACGTAGAAAATGTGGAACTACAAAAACGAAGACCCAATAGTATACACCCATCGTTATATGACAGCATATTGCGATGTATGTATTATGGTTTAAGCTTTTCATTAGAGCATTTGTCATAAGGCCATCCAGACTGAATGTGTCTGTTGACTTCCAATGTACCTGTTTGTAAGTTACACTACACGATTCGATGCCATCGATGAAATTGATTGTATTTGAAATGCCCAGTAATTCTTTAGAAAGGCATGGTTCGTTAGTTACCGGAAGCGGATATCGAGACAAATAGTCACAATTCGCATTCTGTTTCGTCGGGCGGAAGGAAATAGAAAAATTGTATGCATTAAGAAATGTTGCCAAACGATAAAGTCTTTAGGCGGATACCGACATTATATTGCCCATTGGACCCAAAACCACAATTAGAGGCTTATAATCAGTTACTAATTTAAAATTTCGACCAAAGAGATATTTGTGCAACTTCATTACTCCAAAAATAATTGCCACTGCCTCCCGATCAATTTGCGAATAGTTCTTCTCAGCCACCGATAAGATCTTAGACGCGAAAGCGATAGGTTTAATATCTTTATTTGGAAATCGATGACTTAGTACTGCACCGATACCATAACCAGAAGCGTAGTATTCGAGGATTAGAGGCAGATTAGAATTGTAGTGGACAAGAAGAGACGCAGAAGTGATGTACGTCCTCAATTGATCGAATGACTTCAGATGACTTTTGGACCAAATCCATTCCACATTATCCTTTAATAATTCGTATAGCGGGCTTGCGATAGTAGACATATTAGAAATGAATTTGCCATAATAATTAATGAGTCCGACAAAGCTTCGGACACCCTTTACATTCTTAGGTTTCGGCGATTTAAAAATTGCTTCCAGTTTTGACAATAACGGCCGAATACCAGTGGCGTCTATGATATGTCCCAAATATTGCAGTGATGATTGGGAAATGAAGCACTTTTCTTTCTTTAGCTTAATGAAGTGTTTTAAGTAACGCATGGAGGTTACGATCGTGATCCGTTTGACTTTTAACCCCGATGAAGATGTCGTCTAAGTAGACGTAAACTCCCTTAAGCCCCGTCGTGGTTTCTTCCATAACCTACTGGAATAAACCAGGAGCAAAACTGACGCCGAAGGGAACTCGTTTGTACTAATACAATACTTGATGAGTGTTTATAACGACGAGATCTTTGGAATGGTCGTAGAGTTGTATTTGTAGATATGCGTCCTTAAGGTCTAGTTTTGAAAAGACCTTGAAATTTGCGAGTATCAAGAACAGATCTTTGTTAGACGGTAACGGATACCAATCCATTTGAATGGATGGATTAAGAGCTACGGAAAAATCACCGCTTATACGAACAGAACCGTCAGGTTTTAAAACTGGAACTATGTGTGCAGACCAGTCGGACATTAAAACCTTAGTGATAACCCACAATTTTTATTTCTGTAACAAAAAATATTAACTTTCTTAGCATTTGGCAGTAGTTTACTAGATAATGTAAAATACATTACATATGGTCAAGGCTTTTCTTTTAAAATACGTTTAAAATCCAGTTTTGTCTATTCTTAATATTATTTGATATACTGAAAATATTATTTAAATTTTGTTTCGACTAAAAATAAAAGCATGAATTAAATATAATCATTAGTTCAATGCTCATGTCTTTATATCATACTTATATAATCATATTACAAAATAAAATTTTGGTGAGAAATATCTACTTAATATTTAATTTTTTTTTAATTTTTTTCAAAGTCTTCTAACATTTAATAAATTTACTTATAATTTACTTAAAATTTAAATATAACTTGTATCAAATTAATTAATACAATTACAACAATATTAATTTGTATTACTATAAGTATTTTTTGGGCAATATTAATAGATATTGTTTAATTATTTAGGAGCTATCTTTATGCTAATAAAAGACTAATCCAATAGTGTAACAAACGCTATCTATTGTAATCATTTAAATGCATAAAACGAATATTTGTAAGAACCACAGTTTACATAAAGCTATACTACACTATGGTTTTCTGTTTAGTGAGCTCTTTTAGATAGTATTAAACATTTAAACTACTTTTTAGAGTTGTTTACTCGTAGCGATAAGAATTCGTAACGTTTATTGTTTACATTGTTTAATGTATCTCAAAGCAAATATATTAGTTTCTTTAAAAATGTGTTCAAAAAAGAGAATTTCTTTGTAACGAAGAGAATTATTATGGAAATTAGCAAAACAGCAAAAGTTATCACTCTGTAATATTTTTTCCTTAATAGCAATTTGAATTAAATGTTTCAAGAATATAACTTATGATTCATAAATATAAATATATATAATGCCCGTTAATATTTAAACTGTGAAAAAATTTTATTGTAGTTTATTATTTTTCGTAAGCAAACATTCAACATTATTTACTGCAGTTTGATTTTAGCACTAAACTTAAAATTTCTATGTAAGTATATTATATTATTTATATAAAAATCTATTTTTATTTCTAAAATTAAACATTACTTAATCTAAATCCAATAATTGAATTTATCTTAATTTAGTAAAATGAAATATAAATAATAGATACGGTACTTATACATTGATGTTAAGCAACTCTAAACTAGAGTTGAAAGTGCAGACTTACCTTAGGCTTAGGCTCAGCATACAGCCTAGGCCTACATTTTTTCAAGAGCCAAATCCTAAACAAAAAATAGGGTAACTAACTATTTGGATAGGTATTAGTTTTATACGTAATAATATGTATAAATTAGTTAGTTTAGAGAATTGAGAAAGACATAGTTTTAAATTTCAAGTATTACACATCAGTTTGAAATATAATGTTTTTATAAATCCTATCACTTCTTTCAAGTACATATTTCAAGTAAAAATCAATAATTTGCAAATAATAAAAAAGTTAATGATTTATGTATTGCTTCGAGTCTATAGCCTAGTATTATAGGAAAATATGCCATCCTAAGCCTAAGCATACAAATAATTTTTGAACCTATGCCTAACAATTCTAACCTTTCAGCCATTAGTGAACCGACTAGGCTTAGGCTCAGCCTATATTTCTCTTTACTCTAAACTATAACACTTTCAACAACATTTTACAAAAAAATATGTATTGTTTTTAATAATATCTGTCCAATAAATTAATTAATATAAATAAAACTATTTTATACTTACAAAGGTTTAATATAGTTTTTTAATTAGAGTGCATTAACAGAATATAAGCGATATGAGTCTCTGCATCTAATATTTTAAAAATTAATTGTTAAATAAAATGTTCTATCGAATGCAATTTGTACGATTATCGGACTCCGAGAATAATTTGTTTAATAAGGAATAAAGCGTACGAGAGATTAATAAAACAATATGACTTTAACACGTTAAGACCTGAATGCGAATGATTATAAAATATTTGATTAACAAATATGCAAAAACAATGACTAAGAAAATGATTTTAAATTTTAATGTGAATGACATCTGTCGCTTATATTACAATTTTCCCGTTTTCTTATCACTGTAGCATTAACTCTAAGGAAGTGTCGTCAAAGCGTTTGCAGTCGATAAGTAGAAGTTTATTGGTACCACCTGGCGGCAGCATTTGGGCATCAGGTATCGATAAAGGTGTGCTGATTGTGCCGAGCGCCAGGTGTTTGTAGACAGACAACTGATAAAACCTGCATTGATGGTACCGACCGCCACCACATCGTACCAGGACCTTTGTCTTACGATAGACACATTAGATGAATTTAACGATTGTTTTAAAGTTGTTTGCTTTTGATATGTACTATAAGAGTAATGCTGAAGCTGAACCATTGATTAATTGAATAATCATGTTTCAGAAACTTAAACAATGTGAGACCGAACTGAAAAAAGCGTGGTGTGAAACAGATCATTGTATGAGAAGTTTTTTTACCAACCAAATTTCGAAACAATCCAATATATTAAATATAAAATAAATTTTAATTGTTTACTTTTACATTCCGACTAAAAGTTTTTTAATATTAATATTGAAATTGATTCAGCTTTGAAAATTACTATTCGAACGACCTCGAAGCAATCCAATATATTAAATATAAAATAAATTTTAATTATCTACTTTTATATTCCAAATAAAGCCTTTTATTATTAATATTGAAATTGTTTCAGCTTTGAAAATTACGATGCGATCGACGTCGAAACAATACAAAATATTAAATATCTAATATTTCTCACAACCTCTGGAGCGCCTCGATGCTCAGGTTCAGGCTTAAATGTATAAGAACCTCAAGCCCAAGCCTCTATAAAAAATTCGAACACGAGTCTGAGTCCGAGCATGAGGCTATGACCCAGGTTTATGCTCCATAGGCTCTAAGGCTCTAAACTTTCATCACTAGTACTAAGTATTGCTAATGTAATGATACTAACTATTAGCAACTGTATAGAGAAAAAGAGATCTCTCTTTATAATAAAGCTTATGTATTGACAAAGATTTTCTTGTCTTTTCTCGACGATAAATCGATTCGAAACAGCTTAACATCTGTAAGGTTATAAGTATAGATAAGCAAAAGCGCGCCTTAGGACTTTTTGGATTTAAGGCGAATTGGGTCCTAACGGGTTTATATCCGAGTCCAGGTCCTACAAAACTAAATATGGCCGGGTTCAGGTTCAGTTTAAATGAGTCCAGGTCCAAGTAGGTTCAGGACCGAGTTCCTAACTGTTCGGACCTGGGACCTAAATTAATAAAATTGAATTCAATTCAACTTAAATAAATTCATATTTTTAATTAACTAAATTTCGATTGCACTTTAACCCTGTAAATAGGCAGAAGCTAAAGAGAATATATATTTTTTTCTTAATAATTAAACATTATTTAAATTTATATATATATAAAAACTGCAATGTTAATCTTATAAATAATTGTAAACTAGGTACTGAATCCTGGTACAAAATCAAAGTGATTAATATAACAAAATCATGATTATTAATATAACTCGAGACTTTTCGCGTGAACTGCTTTATGTCGAATAAAAACACATTTTTGCCATTTAATAATATAAATGATTATTTATCTAGGAGTATTCGGAATCTTTAATTCTTGATTCATCCTATTTAGTCCGGTAGGATACAACATGCAAAATCAGAAGTTCAAATTTAGGTATAGAATTGTTATATAATTTTTATGTATTAACTATATTTTTTAATTATTTTGAGCTAAAATGGAAAATTTAATAAATCTTATAAAAAGTTTGAATTATACAATAAATTATGATTGGGAACAATTACATATAAATCCTGGGCTTTCACAGTAAGAATATTTCGATTAAATAGAAGAAACATTTGTTACATAGCTTATATAACTTAAAAGTAAAACTTCAATGATAACTCTGATCAAATACACAAACAAGAAAACTTGATTATCAACAATAACCATAATAAAGCTAACACAGAACCGAACGGTGAATTTTGACGAATTATTCGATC
>JAQGAW010004065.1:0-11443 GCA_034698025.1 Phthiracarus crinitus | reverse complement strand
AGGAATGTTGAGATCACTGATCGGATCGTTGTTTTGGTTGTCAACGACTGTCACCGACTCATCACGTATTGCATCGATTAAATCAGTAAAACTGTGTTCAGTTATCACTAAATCACAAAACATTGCTATCGATAGTAAACAATAATATAATTGCATTTTTATGACAATTTGGTGATAATCTTAAGGTTTAGGTTTTGTTAGTTTTAAATATCCGATATTTTAAAATAGTTTTGTATATTTTAATCAAATTTGTGTTCAATTATTTTTATAGTTTGCGCGTGAATAGTATTTGTGATAAATGTATAGAAAAGTCGTTATAATACTCAACAATGAATCAAAGTTACAATCGATTCACTCGATTCTCAATTTAAAAGAAAGTGTTTACAATAATGAAAATAAATATCATTGATATTCACGCGCAAACTATAATAACAATTTTTAAAAATTTATTTATAATATAGACTTTTCAATTAAAATTTGTAATATTTAAAAATCCGTTTACAATACGTTAGTTCTATAAGATAAAAGTTCAAAATAAACTATAGATAATGGGAATTGAAAAAATTTTTTAATCGAATGAATACATTAATTGTTTCGATTTTGATAGTTTTTGTTCGGTTTTGATGTAATTGTTTATGTTTTTTTCTGTTTTGTTAGGTCTGGTTAGATTTGGTTATGTATTTATGGTTAGATTGTTCGTTTTTTTAATCGGCTTGCCTTAAAAATTTTATTTATTGCATTTCAAAATAATTTATTACCGCACTGTTATATTATTGAAACTTTTTTAAAATCAGTTTCTACAACAAAACTTCCCGTATAGTAAACTACTACATTCTCATGGGGTATTAATGATTGCGTAAAACTCGGTTATAGAGTTGAGCGCGAATACGGATACAAGCAGATGCGGATGAGTATGCTTATAATTTTTATTATGAGATGAGATGAGGAGCGGATGGGATAAGTGAAATTTTTTATATGCGGATTGAATGCGGAGCTGATATTTAGTTACGTTTCGGATGCGGATCATTAATAAATTATTTTTCTGCGGGTTATAAGCAATTATTTTTACATCGTTTTAAACAAAAAATGACTGCAAACATTTTTTAATATTATAAAATATTTAATATCAAATAATTAATAAAAGTTTTATTACATTAATAAAGTTTTAGCCCGACTTCGTCTAATTAATACAGTTTACATATTTCTAAATGAGGATCGAGTCGGATAGTACTGAAAATTTTGCGGATGAGTGCGGTACGGATAAACATTAATGTGGATTTTTGCGGATGGATGCGGATTGTAGTTTTTTGTACTGGTTATGAGAATAATACAATACTGTATGTCATTGGCGTTAAAAGATATGTGTATATTCTTACGCTGTTAAATATGATTTGCAAGAATTGAAGCATTTTTGTAAATCTAGTAAATTTGTTTTGGATAAATTGTTAACTGAAAAATTACTTGACTATTAAGCAGAGAACGAGTGTAAAAAATATCAGAAAATGGGAAATTATTGAACTAAATTAATAAGAAAAATAAGCTTTTCATAACACTTGAGTGTTTTATGAGTTATCTTCCAAATAAAATTTCAAAATTAAAAACACTGATTACCTTTTTGAACTTAAATAAATAATTATTAAATACTAGTTTATTTGGCTAATAATTCCGGACAAATCTTTTCTCGTAACAAAACGCAGAATTGACCAGATTTTATTAAATATTCATTAATAGAAATAAAACAAAACAAAGAAAACCCAAACACTAATTTCTACGTTAATTAATACAATTTCACCATAATTTTCTAATTATATTTCTGTTGATTTATTATAAAAACGAGAGTAACAGTATTTCATATCGACAAATAGGTGCCGACGTGTACTGTAATACACGTTAGACACGAACTGCTAATACTTCTGAACAGTAAGATAAAAATCTTCTCAGAAACCCGTTTTCATTGCAGTAGTAAATCTATTTACAGTTAATTTAGATCATAGTTACACAAGGGATGCTAGCGCAGGGTTTACCCCCTAGAAATTTGGAAAAGTTGACCCCCCACCCAAAAATTGTAAAATTTTTGGGACGAAAAAATTGAATATTTTGAAAAATTTTTGTCAAATGTAAAAAATTCTCCATCAAAACCGACGAGTTTTTGTGACCCCATTAAATTTTTACCCAACATTCAATAACTTATGGTTTAAATCAGTGCAAATTTTTGTCGGCTCACGTTTGGTTTTTGCCGGATGAAGTGGTTGTAAATGAGGGTCCATTTAGATGCGGAACTTTGGATTATATAAATGAGAAAGTTTTGTAAGGGCCACATGAAGACGAGAAAAGTTTACAATAAAGGTTTGGATTTTTTAAAATTTTATACTATTTTTCGCATTGCGAAGGCGGGCTTTTTCTCTAGTAACATTTAAAGTTAATTATGTCTAAAGACATCAAAATTTGGGGTAAAAACTAGCAAATTCGGGAGGGATTCTGGCATAAAAAAGAGCATTTCCGGGCTATTTATAAGTTATATTTATAAATATATTAAACAAATTATGATATTTCAAAAATTTTTTTAAAAATTTGTTGTTCCTTGGAATGTTTTTGAACTTTTGATACTTAAATACTTAGGGTCTCAAAAACACATTGGATTTGAAGGCAAAATTTTATAATTTGACCATTTCGGGCTTTTCGGGCAAATTTGGAAAATAGTGCCAATTCGGGAGATTAGGGCAAAATTTATGGTATTTTATTTACTTAATTTATTAAATAGTCTGTATTTATAAATGTCCCATACGATAATATAAACTATCGCGATTCGGACGAACCCGAATTCGGTTACCCTTAATTATGTTAGTGTTAATCACTATAGAAAACAATAACAAAAATAACACTAAAATGATATCAATTTGTTTTCTCATCTCTTTATTTTTGAGTGCAACAGTGAAAGATTTGTTAATATTGAAAGTAAAGCTATATTTAGATTTTACGGAATTTGAATCGATAGGCACTGGAATTTTATGAACATATTCGTCACGAGTGTATATATAAGCTAAACAAAGAATTATTGAACGAATAAAATTTAAAATAATTTTTAATGTTATTTGCATTTTAAAAACTCGGATTTAAACTTTAAGTTTAATGAAATTATAACCTAAATAATTAGAGTATTATTTTAAAAGTATTAATAACATGCACACAAAATTCAAAGGTTTAGGTTAGGAAACTCGTCACTGACGGATGCGCTTATGACTCCTTTTTTGCGTTCAATTTTTACGGATAGTTTGGAATTTATTCTGTTAGTTATCGCATCGAAAAAATTATTGAACTCATGCTTTTGTGAATTATTTCGTTGTTCTCAGCAATCGTTTTATTTTGATTTTCATTATTGTTTTATAATAAATTTAAATTTAACAAAACAGTGCGAAATGGAATTCAAAAGTTTTAATTTTGATGAATGCGTGCGAAATAACATCGAAAGGATAAACAAACGGATTAACTCAACCGTGCCTTTTCTCGCAAAATTCACGGCCAAACAAAAATTTATCTTACTCTTCGTCGTAATCCTATTGCTATTAACCATTATAGTGATCGCTATCATAATTATAACCTCAAGAGAAGACAGTTTTACGAAATCGTGCGCAATCGCCCACAACAGTTACCGGCAATCGCATCGCAGTCCGTCACTGACAATAGATTCCGATGTAAATTATTGATATTTTAACGCTACTTTCAAAAATAAACATTTTTGTTAAACGAGATTATTTATCATTCAAAAAAAACATTCCTATAGCTCGTCGAGTTTGCTAAGGATCGCGCAGCGTATTTGGCGGATACAGATATTTTTAGACATGCCGTTGATCTGAAGGGATACGGAGAAAACTTGCACTTAATTAGCCCTTACAGGACGTACCCATGCGCTGATGTGGTGAAAGCGTGGTATGACGAGATCAGTTACTATGACTTTCGAAATCCGTTGGCGCAGTCGACACGAGCCACCGGTCACTTCACGCAAGTGGTTTGGAAGCGTACCTTATATATTGGATGCGCGCAACAATATTCTAAGCGTAATAACGTTTACACTGTTTGTATTTACGATCCGCGCGGCAATTATCGAAGGGAAATGAGCGATAATGTGTTGCCGCCGTATATTTAGTATAGAAATGAATTTGGTTATTAGTCAATGAATATCTGTTCAAAATGTAATATTATTTAGCGTAACGATTTGTTTGTTTTGTTTCGATGATTTTTTTTGTTTTGTATAACATTATTCAGTTTGTTTTTCTTAAACTAATTATGAGCCAAAATATTTAGAACAAAGAACCTTAAACTATAAATTTATAATAGTTTAAGTAACGGTATAATATGGGAGCAGACAGAAACAAAAAGTAAAACTTTTGTTTCCTATTAGTCAATCATATTAATGCTGTATTTTCTATGGTTGAATCGGTAATAAATAGTAACATTCTCTGTATAAATGCTAACTCGTAAGCAGAAAAGCTTTTAAAATAATTTTAAGTTTTTTTCGTATGACTCGATAACGATCGACGAAAGTAAAATTAATGCAGTGGTAGATAAGAAAGTGTGACACTATTTAGAAAAATAATTATGAACCGTTAATTCAGGTAAAATTATCGATACATAAAAATAAATCGCATTTATTTATTCTTTTTTAAGCACTAAATGGAACTTTGAAAAGTGGAAAGCGATAAACTGTTCTTTTTATAAATAAATACAAAAACAAAGAAAGCAAAATATTTTTTCTAAATTACTCATACGAATAGATTACTAAGAACTATCAAAAGCATTACGAAAACTTTTTTACCAGTGTTTACATTGAGAATGTGCATTGCAGTGACGCAACATCTGTGTGGCAATTACTGCGTTCAGTAACGAATACATACATTGCCAACGCTAACAGTTTTAATTGATAAAAAACTAACGAATAATAAATACAAATGTGTGCACAATCTGCTAATTCTTTTCCAATTAATAAAAGTGATTACGTGTCAGAAAAATAAACAAAATTTGTATATTTTAAATAAACAGTTTATTATATCAAGAGTGCGTTATTTTTTAAAAAATAATATGATCAGTGATGACGCGGTTAAATACGGAACGGTTAAAAATCGAGACAAAAACGGCGAAGAGACCGGTAAAACCGATTACCGGGAAAAACATAATACGTGCGGTTTCGGTCCGTGGAGACCGAAATGGTTGCAATGCTTGGCCACACCAGAAATGTTTTTAGTCAACTTTTCTTTAGTGGCTATATTTCAAGGCGCAACGTTTACTTACTTGATTGGGTCGCTGAGTACGCTCGAGAAGCGGTACGCGTTCGAGAGCAAAGTGTCCGCGTATATACTGATCGCCGACAACTTGAGCCAAATGGTTGTGAGTCCCGTTGTGGGCTATTTAGGCTCCAAGTATAATAGACCGCGGATTATGGCGATCGGGGAAATCATATCCGCGTTTTCGTGTTTCATTTACGCGAGCCCTTACTTCATATACGGTCCCGCAACGCATCGGTTACATGACTCTAGCAATGATAACTTAACTGACTATCAAATGTGTGATTTAAATCAGACGCATAATGAGTGCAATTCAACAACAGTGTGGTCCGCGGTTATTATCCTGTGGTTCGCTAGTTTTGTTAACGGCATTGGGTATACGGCTTTCTACACCATTGGTTTACCATATCTCGATGACAACACTAGTAAGAAAAAATCGGCGCTGTATTTAAGCGCAACCGCGGCTTTAAGACTGTGCGGGCCTTCGCTTGGATTATTATTATCATCGCTTTCGCTAAGTTATTACGAAAATCCTACGTGTAAGTCGATGTTAATATTCTAAATATATTGCCTGCTCTTGTTATGAATTTCAATTAATAATTTATTGCGTATCCATTATTACTTAACCTTATAATATTTACTTTAGGATAATAGTTATCGCTTTTCTTAAGCTTGTGTTCTGATTAAACAATTGTACTGATAATAACGATAATTGCAATACACTTATTTTATTTATTGTCAACTAAAAAAATTATACGGTAAATAAAAATGTGAGTCATACTTAATAGATATATAAAATACCTATTAAACATGTTTTCATTTGAAAATGTTTCCGCATTAGAAATATATTATACTGATTTCAGAACTGATAGTAAAGCATAGCTGTTTAGCATAATTACCGTTCGAACTAAATTTTAGTTATTCCCCATAAAATCAAAACTTTTAATCGCGACATTGTATGACAGCTTCAATTTATTTAAAACATACCAACTATATTCGGTTATCCCTTAGACCATCCATTAATAGCAAAGAATGACCCGCGATGGGTAGGCGCGTGGTGGTTCGGGTTTATTGTTATCGGCATTTTTCTCATATTATTTTCCATTCCGTTGTCAATGTTTCCGAAACAAATGCTTAAACGATCGTTTAGCTCAAAACAAAACGATATTAGCATTAAACTATCAACAGAAGCATGGATAACATTTAAGGTACAATTTTTAGAAATGCGTTTATATTAATTTTCAATACTGTTTGAAATCTAAAAAATATTTGATAATAATTTTAGCGGTTAATGTCAAATCCGATATTTGTTTTCCATATGCTTGGCGTTGCCGTACGCCTAATCGGTTATCTCGGGTATTATATATTTAAACCGAAATATATCGAGGCTCAATTCCGAAAGTCAGCGTCGGACGCAAATTTTTGGACAGGCTTTACAAGTGTACCCACAATGGCGATCGGAATATTCGCCGGCGGTATTGTGCTCACAAAACTAAGGCCACAGCCGAGAAATGTTGCGTTTTATATATTTGGGGTCGAATTAATAATCACGATGATAGTGCTTTGCGCCAAATCGTTAAGGTGTGATCCGCCGGTTTTTCCTCAAACCGAGTTTTATGGCGAAACGTAAGCTAATAATGCTTATCTCACGTTTGGTTAGTACTTTCTTTAAAAATCATTAAACTTTACTTCCAGACTAAAACTCGAGAACTTATGCAACTCTGCGTGTCATTGTACCACAAAAGTGTTTCATCCGGTGTGCGGCGACGACAAAGTGTCCAATTATTTCTCGCCGTGCTTTGCGGGCTGCACTTCAACGAGCGTTGACACGAATGACAATAAGAAAAGAGTACGTATACCTTATCATAAATTGTACAAACCAATGCTTTTTTGTGCACGAATTGATTATTTTCTGTTAATCAATAGATCTTTTCCGACTGTAACTGTTTGGAAACAAAAGGTTTAGTCACTAACGGGTATTGCGATCACGAGTGCTCCCAATTTACCACTTATATCGCTTTACTCGCTTTGGTGGGTGTAATCTCATCGACCGCTAAAATAGGAGATACTCTCATCACTCTAAGGTAAGCCAATATCAGTTACCAATAGAAAGTCATGTCAATTTTCGAATTAAGATGTATTGATCCACAAGACAAAAGTTTTGCGATGGGAATATTGGGCAGCTTTTTCGCTATATTTGGTAATAAATCGCGTATTTATAACTAATAATAACTAACTTTTAATATGACTGATAAATTTCAGCGTTCATTCCGTATCCGCTAATATTCGGTGCGATAACGGACAGCGCTTGCATGGTATGGAAGGAGTCGTGCGGTCAGACCGGCAACTGTTGGCTCTATAACATCGACAAATTCAACTCATACTTACACAATGCGGCATTTAGTTTCATGATTGTTGGAGCGCTGTTGCATTTAGTGGTCGTTTTCTACTCGTATCGCATCAAGAATATGTTCGACGACGACGACAACGAGTCCGAAATGTGTTTGATTCCCAACAACTCGAGTGACACTGATTTGAGTGATTATAGTGAATATTGTGAATCTCAGTTAAATAAATTGGATAAACTAAGATAACACGTGCGCAACAATTATTTTGTGATAGATTTTATTTATGTTTTAAATCATTTTATTGTTAGATTTATCGAAAAATTTAGGATAATTAAAATGATAATACAGAAAACTAATTTTAAATTGTGAACAATGTTTTATAGAACTTTATACAAAACTTTAGATTTAGATTTATGTATTTCCATTTGTGTACAAATATCATAAAAAATAATTTAAATATTCTAATGCTTCTGGAATTTTATTTTTTTCGACCAATTTTACAATAATAATTTTCTGCTCACTTTCTCGTGATTTGATGAACTAAATGGCGTTAAACATAACTGTATGTCTGTATATCATATTCTCTTGACTTAACCCATAAGACTATTTACGACAAATAGAGGCAAGAATTTGTTGTTTGATTCTTGTTTTGTTATACTTTTTAATGTTGTTTATTAGAAAAAAAAACTTGAATTCAGGTAAAATGATGGCATTGGATCTTCTATGTGTAATGCATAGCAAAACACTCTGTAAATCTTTAAGTTTTAACTATTAGTTTTTGGTACATCCAATTTTTAGTATCTTAAGCTGAAGATTAATTATCAAACGTATTTAATAAATATTTATTTCAATAGTCAAATATAGTTATAAAGAGATTTATTTAATTATGCTGTTTTAAATTGAATGAAATTGAAAGTACGCCCAGTTGTGCTAACTAGACATTGAATACTAGACTTTTAATGCACAAAATATTAGTAAAACCTATTAACCGATATAATTGTTATTATTAAAGATGTGTCGATCAATAATAAATCACTAGTTAATTAGTGAGTTGTATCAATATTTCAATTATAACAATAGTAATATATATCAATAGAACGGAATTCAAATTAGGCCTTAAATCAAAATAACGAACACATAATTGTTTACATATAAACAGAGACAAAAAATTTAGGAATTTACATACTATTTTACAACTCTAAATTCGAAAATAATACTTTTTAAGAAAATATTTTAGATATGACTAAATTTTTTTGCGTATAATTGAAGTTTTAAGTAAAAAATTTATAAATTATTTTTATTATAAGAAAACCTAAAAATATATTATAATTTATTGAAATGATAATAATAATTTATTATTCTTCTAAATCTAATTATATCTCGCTCATATTTGATCAAATTTTTTATTTACAGAGTAAAATGCTTGAGTTTATCGTCTCTACCATTTCAACTAAATATAACATTCAAATATAAATAATTATGTTATAAAAGCGAAAGTTTAATCAATTAAAATTTATTTCATAATTATTTCCCACATAATTTCTAAAAATTCATTATGAATTCTTATTTGCTAGTAATAGTATCGCCTATTTTTTTATCATTGCCTGCATTATTGCTCGCTATAAACGGGTCTACTGTTAATCGACAAGAATGCGGTATATTCGTGACTAAAGCTGAACCCAAAGTAATCGGTGGCGTCGATGCAGATATTGAAGAGTTTCCATGGCAAGTATCGCTTCAGCGAATAACTTTGGGCTCTATTATACCACTGCCCGAATGGAGGCATCTTTGCGGCGCAGCTATTATTAATAATTTATGGATTTTAACCGCTGCTCATTGTGTTGAAGGGTAAAACAAAGTTTCATATTAAGTATAAAAGTAATCAATTATGGAAATAAGTTGAGCTTAAACTTTTGGTTTATAGGTTATTGGTTACGTTATTTCCATCTCAGTTAAGAGCCGTAATCGGCACACAGTTCTGGAGAGTTCCGTTGTTTCGAAATACGGCACAAGTCATATCAATATCGGAGATAATAGTTCACGACAAGTGGAATCGCGTTGAAGGCCATAACGACATCGCTTTATTAAAACTCAGTAGACGTATAGAATTCAATGGCAAAGTGAACAGCATTTGCTTGCAATCCGACGATTTTAACGCCACTAATGACGTAATGCTGTCCGGATGGGGATTGACTAGTGATCGCGCAATTTTGTTTAACGATCTGCCGAATAGACTGCAAAAGATTGAGATTCCCATTATGGACGCTAAACGTTGCGAATCGCTATACGGAAAGCAAAGTTATGAGATAACAGATTCGATGATTTGCGCTGGTATTTACAGGGATGGATATTGTTATGTAAATATGATAATTTTTAGCTCTTGGTTTTATTTTGATTATGTATTCTATTTAATAAAAATATGTTTAAATCAGGGCGCATATACTGGAGACTCTGGTGGAGCACTCGTTACATATATAGATAATCGCGCATATCATGCGGGCATCGTTTCATTTGGACTTCCATGCAGACGATTCAAAGCTCCAGATATTTATACGAAAACAGCTAAATATGTCAAATGGATTGAAAAAGTTACACAAAATTCCTAGTTTTTTTTGTAACTTAGCTTTTATATATTAGGATAATATCTGTTTATTGTAATAAAATAATATTTAATTGAATCTTTAACTTTCTAATTGACATAATCATTAATTACTAAAGAAACGTTTTGAAAAAATATATTTATTCAAACAGAAATTCATTTTTGAAAATTCATTAAACTTTTATTCAAAAAATTAGCATATTATGATTTAATTGCCTATAAGATGTATGTTTATGTTTAGATAATTATTGATGACGTGGGTATTATACAAAGTTTATACAAAATATTCTTTATTAGCCTTAAATATTATCTTATGTAATCTGTAATATTATTATACAATGAATCATTTTGTTATATTCAATTTAAATTTATTCTTTAGATTGTGAAATTAGGGTTTAATAAAATAAATCAGGGTTTTTAAACAACACTGGCCTAAACTGACCAAATGTCAATTTTTGGACTGATGTGCACCATTTGGCAGTTTAGTGTCCAATTGATCATCTTGTTCGTTCATTTGAAAAGTATTTACAGTAAAATATTTCCCATATAATTGAAGCATAATTTTTAAAAATTCAAATTCAATAAAATCGATTATCATACAAAATATAAAAATATTTAAATGAGCATAACAAATAAAAATCTTAATAAGTAAAATTCATATATTTAAGCTTTTAAACACAACTCAAATACCGGTACATAGATTTTGTCTTAAAAAAATTCGACACTGTTAATCCCAATTAGGGTATCCCAAGGAGTAATCTAGCCACCGTATCCCCCCAAAGATTGAAAAAGTCGATCCCCCTCTACACCAAACTGAGATTTCAAGGACAAAAAAATTTTAAAATTGGAAAACATTTTGGTCATATTGTAAAAATATTATCGTTTAAATTCGTTTTGTTTTTCATAGGGGCGTGGTTTAGGCTTTCACCGGGAAAAATTTTTTGGCCAAAAGTAATAATATTCTCCGCTAAATCAGGTGAGCTTTGACCCACCCTAAAATTTTGTAATAAGTCGAAAGGAAACCCCCCTAATCAGGGTTTTCCAAGTGGGGTCTAGCCCCCGTATACCCCCCTACCCGAAAATTGAAAAAGTTGACCCCCCTACCCAAAATTTTGAGAATTCAAGGACAAAATAATTTGAAAATTTGAAAAAATTTTGGTCGTATTGTAAAAAAATTGTCCATCAAATCCGATGAGTTTTTGTGACCCCTTAAATTT
>JAQGAW010004064.1:0-11443 GCA_034698025.1 Phthiracarus crinitus | reverse complement strand
TTTTTAGTCAAAAATGAAAAAATTGTCGTTTAAATCCGATGAGTTTACGCCCCTCCCCCAAGAATTTTGAAAAATCCGAAAGGAGACCCCCCTAGACTATCCGACCATGGGACACCCTGCCACACCCCCTCGGAAAAATCGACGGATATAAATGATAATTTTTTCAAATTATGGCCAAAATTTAAAGGGTTAACCAAACCTCATCTGTTTTGAAGGACCATTTTTTTACATTTGACCAAAAAATTTTCAAAATTATTCAATTAAATTTATGTGTGTTCGAATGAAGTAAAATGGAGCGGTTTTAGTAAGCTAAAGTAAGGAAACTTATTAACCGGTTAAAGTTAAAGTTAAGATATATAGGTGAGTTAAGGTTTTTTAAAATTTTAAATATCTTAATAAAAGGTAGATTCAAAAAAGGTGTTAATATGATGAATAAATTATTATTCTAAAATTTAGGTAATTTTTAAAAATTATAAATGCTATATATAAGTGCTATTTTGGGCATTTATTAATGCTTTTTATAGCACTATTTTCATATTTTGATTCTCTATTAATTAATATTTCAATGTCGATTATCAAATGTTTAGAAAATAAATTTTGAATTTATGAGAAAAAACGAAAAATTATTATTATTATTATTATTTCAGTAATAATTTAGATATTTGTATAATTTCTCTAAACATTAAAATTTCTGCTGAAAGTAAGAAAGAAGCATAAAAATCGGACATTCAATTTTTACAGAATAATTAGCAATAAATTTGTTTATTTCTTGATTTCTTGCCTAAAAAAATATCAAATTAACTTCTTACTAATTTTCAAACTATTTATAGCATAATTCTTACTGTATGCCAAGTTTTTTATAAATATGTTTTAATGGAAGATAAAGAAGATATATTTAATCGAATCAAACATCGAAAAATAAGAGAATGAAAATGGCCTTCTAATTTTAAAGCCAAATCATTAAATATTTAATTTCCAACAAAAATGTATAGAAGTTATAAATTTTTAATATTAAATAATTAGGGCCGGAAAATAGTTAGAAAAAAGGGTACAAAATCTTATAATAATCGTTAGAAATAAATAATGAAATCGTTAGAAAAATCGTTTGAAAAAAGTTATTAAAAAAGAGAACTATTTACTTAATCTGGTGAAGGGCTTCAATTTAAAAATTTCCAAAAATATGTAATATATAAAATTGTTTTGATTTTCTTATTTATAAATTATTTTAGTAAAAGGTTTTTTATATAATTATTCCGAATTAACCTCATAAATAAGAACTCTACAAAAATTCGTCGGATTTAAACGACAATTTAATTATTTTTTTAACCATTAAATGACAATTTTTCAATAAAATTGCAATCGTTTAAAATAAAATAAAATCGTTAGAAACAAAAATTAAATTTAGCTTTTAAGTTATAATAGTTATAAGTTAAATTAATCTATATTTTTAATTCCCATGCATGTTTGGTTCGTTTTAAAGAATCGTTAATTAACGATTTTCGCGGCCCTATAAATAATATTAAAATACTATAATAAAAATACGTTTGAATATGTGATAGAAGATTAATTAGATGAAAATAGATAGTGAAATTAAGAAATATACAAGTAATTTAATAATTAGATTGAATATTAAATCATAAATTTATGTTTAAAATTAATATAATAAATTTCTCAAAAATCAAATTAGAAATTAAAAATTTTGTTTTGAAACTTAACAATTGCAAAACTTTAATTTGCATAATATTATTATATACATTGAATTCCATAAATTTTTAATTTAAATTAATTTGTAATTAAATTAAATTAATGTATTTGTTTAATAAATAAGTTTTGCTTAAAGTTTGAAAAGAATAATTTGGAAAAGGGATTTTTAAATAATTAATTATATATGGTATGCTTATGCGTTGTAATGTGAGCTAATCAATGAAAGATTCCTTTAAACTAATACTTATGAAATTAAAATTAAAATACAAACCTCCACCATTTTTATAGCATAAATATGGAAATCTCCAGCACTAGTTTAAAGTGAAGGAAGCAAATCATTGTAGTATTAATAAGAAATGATTCGATGATCATAATTACATTTCCGAGACCAACAGCATTCCCCAAACACGCTAATAAAAACTCGAATTGCGTTCCCCACTGATCACGTGAATTGGATTTATTTGTTTCACTTTCATTTAATGTTTTGCTATTCTTTCCATAGCAGTTATTACTTTCTTCACTCATTTTTGAATGAACAAGTTGGCCGAAACGATAGTAAAAACTTTATCTAAAACACCAATTATAAGTTTATATACATTACGCGTTAACAAAAAAACACATTCATTACATTAAAATGCATTATTTTTATGTAATTTTAAAATAAATGATATGGTACTGCATTACGCTATATTTTACTGCAAAATCATTTAATTAGTAATATATCGATTTACATATCTTTGGGTAAAAATGCACATTTTTATGCATTTTTGAAAACTTTCTAAAGTTTAACTTTCCCCGAAAAATGTTTACAGTATAAATATGTATAGAAAAAAAATTGTTTTAAAAAATTTACCATTAATAATAATTTAAAAACAAATAAATAGATTTTTAGTTAACATTTAGATAAAAAGTTTAATGACACTTCGAAAAAATATAAAGTCTATGAATTTTGTGCTTAAGTTAGAAATAATTATTAAAACTATTATTAAATGAATAGCACTTAAAGCAAAATATAACAAATTGTAACGCAAATAATTTGGTACGTATTTCGAAAACTTTTTCATATAACGTACAGTACAGTGAATGTGTCCAACCTTGACATACACTAGAATTAAACAAAATTTAATGAATTTGTTTTGTTACAGATGTGGTAAAGTAAACTAACGGTAAGCTAATTTTCAGTAATAAGTTGTACACTTTATAAGTATATATTTTAAAGTCACTTCGTATCGAAATTGATGATTTGATGATTTAAAACATTGAAACTCACACTTTTTAATACATCATTGAATTAAGAAAAAATAAATAAATTGACATTCAAAACGAATCTATTTGTAAAATTTAGTTCGAATAATGTTTGAGCATTTTTCGATTGTATAATTAATATTTAATTTTTGCTAAAACAGATAGTTTATCACAATTCTCAACATAACACAAGGTTATTCATGCAAAACTGTACAAATCAAGTGTTAACGCAGAGGTGCATAATAACGAAATTACTAGCGATCTGTTTATTAAGTGACACTCAGTATGAATATTACTGTAACACATTGGCTTAAGTTCAATGGCAATTGTTTCGTTGTTTTTATTATTCGATTCAAAGAAAAAATTACAGAATGTAATTTTATTAGCATTGGAACTGGCAATTAGGTTTGACTTATGTACGAAACACGATATTTTTCGAACTTTCTAAATAATGCATTAATTTAATTGAAAGTGATAGATATTCGCTTAATATAATCAAACAATTAAAATGAGTATAGTTTCCGACTTTTAAGCATTTTCTGGTATATCCGACTTTTTAAGTGGATTTTACGATTTTCAATATGGATTATTATTGAAATCCATGGAGTTTTTAAGAGCCCTATAATTTTAGACATTATATTTTTAATTTTTTTTGTTAAACGTTCTAAAAAGTCTTTAAAGATAATTTTTAAAAATAAGAATGAAATTTATAAATAAAATGATGTTTTAATAATTAAAATTTATCTTAGATTTAATAATATAGATTAAAATGTGGTTAAATTTTTGCCTCTTTTTTAGTCTCATTTCCTATAATCCGCTGAAAGTTTTTATTAGTTATAAGATCGAAAATGTATTGTTTCTGACCATGACTTGTGTCCATATGTGTTCGCTAGCATTTACATAACGTTAGTCTTCAATTCAGATATGTTATGGTCCCATCAATAGAATAATAAAGTCACTTTTTGTAAGTGTGTGAACCAGACAAATAAACACTATGGTAATTATAATTTGTTTTAAAATCAGATGAAATTGCATTTTTCGATTATGTTAGATCAACAGATGCGATGTCGAAATATGTTTATCTCTATGCGAATAATTTTTAAAACACAAAATACAAATATTTTTGCAACCTATTTTCATATGAGTTTATTTGTTTATAGAAATATAAATAATTCTGACGTATTATAACATTCAAGAAATATCAGCATTACTAGAACATTATTTGGAAATCATAAAGAAATATTAGTATGTTTTTTGAAACAAATATATATGCAATTATACCATTAAAATGTTGAATATTAATTAATAGTTTTACAAAGTTTATAAATACAAATTTATAAAATTTACAAAGAATAATTTTAGATTAAAGCTTTACAGTTAATAAATTGATTTAAAAGTTAGAGATGAACATCGGTTAAAAGTTAAAAATTTTTTTAATATCCTTAACCTTAACTGACAAATATCTTAACTTTAACTTACGTTAATCGGTTAATAAATTTCCTAACTTTAAATGAAACTTTATTAACTGCAAGTTTAACCGGTTAACTTAATTTTAGGTTTAGACATAAAATATTGAGTAAAAAGGCGAGCTTATTTCACCATGTGTGTCCGTCAGTTAGTGTTGTATCGATTTTGTAAAACAAAAATAAAAATCGAATAAAAAATAGATTTTTATTTCGATTTATAGAAATAGAAATAAAATAGAAATAAAATAGATTAAAAATTGTCATTAAAATAAAAATAAAAATAAAATAGTTTGAAAAAATTATTTAAAAATAAAATAGAAATAAAATAGATTAAAATAATTTGTAGAAAACAAAAATAGAAATAAAATATATAAATTAAATTTTGAAATCGCTTAAAAATCGAAATATAATCTATTTTTATTTCGATTTTAATGAAAATAAAAATAAAAATCGATTGTTTTAAAGATTTTTATTTCAATTAATCGAAATAGAAATAAAATAGTTTGAAAAAAAATTTAAAAATAAAAATAAAAATAAAATAGTTTGAAAATAATTTTTAAAATAGAAATAAAAATAAAATTGTTTGAGAAAAATTTTAAAAACAGAAATAAGATTAAAATAAAATTGTAAAACTGCAATTGATACAACACTACTTACTTATTTAATCTAGTTTATAATATTAAAATCTAAATAACATAAACAATTTATTTTCTGCTTTTTCGCTTAACTCTTTTTAAATTCCCATAAATTATATTTTTGTACAATATATTTATTATTGTAAATCGCGAAACACTGATTTTAAGCCAAACTGATTTTAAAATAAAGATTTTGAATTTTTTAAATTAATTTAATTAAGTATAATTAATTTAGAATGACATATTGTAAGACTGACTAAGCTATTAGTTTTAAACAAAAATGATCTATGTTATGAGATAAACAATATTTAATCAATAGAAACTGTCTAAAAATGTTAATTATAATTAAATTTTGCAATGTAATAGTCTTAATAAATGTTTTAAATATTAAAGAAATAAACTTATTATTTCACAAAATTTATATTTTTAAAAATTAAATACTAATTTTGGTGTAAAATTTCTAAAGTAATTTAGCTTTTTTTATCTGAATATTCAGATATATGGATTTGACACTGTTTGTCCGTCTGTATGTCACACCCTATAATGACCCCTTATGAAAATACCTTTAATAATATAAAGAACAAAAGAATCTTATCTTCAAAACATATTTTCTAAAAAAAGACTCCTATCTTCAAATAATCATTGTTTAAACGAAAAAAATCGATAAAAATGAAAATAAATTTAATTGTTGAAAAGCAAAATAATCTGAAAAATAATTAAAATGTTGTAAAAAAATTAAAAATATTATGGCATATGCGGTTATTATATGAAGAAATATTTGCTAAAGGTACCAAAAATTAGAATTAAAACCTATTAAACTGCGGCATATTCCGTTGTTCGAGTGGCATATTATATTATTTTCTTAAAAAATAGAAATAAAATCGATTAATCGGCTGCATATTAAGTTATTCGAGTGGCATATTCCGTTATTTTCTTAAAAAATATCTATAAACAGTGCCAAAAAATTAAATTAAAACCGAATAAACTGCGACATATTCCTTTGGCATATTCCGTAATAATTAAACTTATATATCAATTAATTTAAATTAAAAAGAATGGAATAATCCATATTTTAGTGGCATATGCTGATTTAAATAAACAACTCTTTTGCTTACAAAATAAAGAAAATATTTAGATATAAATTTCAAAGTATATAAATTAGAAAACATAACAAAAATATTGGGAGCGAGCGATAGAAAAGAGTGAGAGACCAAAAACTATCTTAATTTAAAACTGTAAAGTCAGATATTATGACCTTTTCGATCTTGTTTTTTGTTATGTTTTTATTAGTATTCCCGTTTTACTATTTTCAGTCGACATTTAAGTATTCTTTTGATACAAACTAAAAACTAGACTTTCGGGTGTTGTTGCCTTTATTTTGCACTTTTGTAACACATTGTTCTCTTTTGTAACGAAAAGATAATGTGATATCATTTTACAAATAAATATTTCGTCTATATACATGGGAAACTGAATTCTATATATTTTCGTTTTTATTTCCTTAAAACAATTGTTATAAAAATATTTACCCCTGTTTATACTCTTACACTCAATCGTTTGGTTTGTTTGCGCAGTAATAAAATCTACAGGTTTATGATCATTGCGTGTCTACTTATCATCCAAATGTATTGGAATGAGTATCTTATGTTTTTCATAAGTGGTAGTTTAGGAGGTAATAATAATAAAAATATTTAACCCAATTATAAAATCAAACATTTATAAACTGTTGTTATTGTGAAACAACATTAAATTGTACGGGCATTAAAAAATCAATTAGTTATTTTGAATTGTGTATTCATAATTAAAAGATAATTCAAATCATCGATTGAATGATTTGAATCTTATATTAAACGTTAAATTTATTTTAAGTAATTACGAGAATTATAAACATTCAATTTTTAATAGACTTAAGCGAAAACAAAAATAGACATTTTCTTGTATAAGTAATTTCTCATATTCTAAATGTTTTTGTGTGATAACTAACTAAACAAGTATTAATTATAAAGGATAATTGTTATATAAAATGTACCATAATTAAAACACATTTGAGGTATTTCATATCCAATGTGCAACAAGAAAAACTGATTTATATCGCTGCTTATATTAAATATATATCGCTTTACAGTCTATATTTCTATTAGATATTCATTGTCCACCACTGCTAACGCAAATATATTCGCTGAATAACCCAGCTATACTTTACACGCAACAACACAGCACACAAACAAACGCGAAAATCTTTCACCTAACTTTGCGAAAAGAATGTGAAAAAAATCAGTTTCTCCTACAACTTAAAAGTTTACATTATCATCAATTGGCAATAGCTTATTGTTTTGCTGCATGTTTCTGTCTCTATTTCATAATCTTATGCCTCGATTTTCTTTGAATTCTATCGCAGTAAAATGTATTTATATATAAAAATATTCAGCTGTATATCGCATAAAATTAATGGCTGTTTTAGGCTATCACAGCCAATCTTACTTTCGTAGCGTTTCTATCACTATTTCTCACAGATAGACACCAAAGAATTTCACGCAGAGGTCTTACCATGACTTGCCGCATGACCCTAAGATTAAATTAAATTTTTTTACAGATACTTCATCTGCTTTCAAAACATTTTCTTTGGATTTAGATATAAAGAAATGTGTTGAATTATATCTTATATATAAGAACATTGGTTTCAAGACATCCTAACCGATTGGTGGAGTAAATAAAGAGGTAAAATAAGTGACACTTTCCGACAACAGCGAGAATAAATCTTTAGTCAATAGTCTTCCTAAAAGCCTTTTTCATATGAAATTTACTCCTATTTTTTAGATTTTGAGTTAACACAAACAGAATAAAATACAAAGAAACGAAAAGTGTATGCTATTCTGTGGAATCATGAGAAGCGAAAAATTATTGTTTAAGTCGAAATCGTTCAAGAGAATTTGGGAAAACTAAGCATTAGATAATATCGTGCTGTTATGGAATATATCTCAAATCTTTTTATAATAAGAAAAACTAATTTACCATAATTTTAAAAAACCTAAAAGAAAAGCTAAATATTATATGTAAATTGTAGCTAAAATTACACCATTTTAATGAAATTTCTATGAATTTAAGTTTAGTGAATCAAAACGAACACAATCAAATACTTTAAAATATTTGAACACTGCTATATGTATTGTTGTTTATATTTATGATGCTTAGAAACTTTCTTTATTAAACAAAAAAAATTGATAAAATTGATAGAAATTATAATCAAAGACTATAATAAATTTAAATATTTTTTAAAACCGAAATATAATCAATTATACAAGAAATCAAAATTTGCTTAAAAATGCATTATAATTACTGTTCTAGACAACGATACCATAATTGTTGCCTTAATACGCAATAAAGATCTACCCAATAATTTAAACTCTTCTAAATAGTGTTGTTTTGATTTTCAAAAATCAAAACTAAAATCCAAAATATTTTAAATTTTGATATTGATATTATCAAAATTAAAAATTTTAAAAATCAAAATTAAAATCAAATTTAAATATGAAAAAAAATTAAAAAAACAATATCAAAATGAAATGAAAATGAAAACATTTCGCAAAACTAAAATCAAAATAAAATTTAAAATAAAAATATTTTTGAAAATTAAAATCAATTTAAAAACTGTTTTATTTTTGATTTTTAACTGAAAAAATCAAAATTAAAATACGAAATCAAAATTGTTTTAATTTTGAATATTAAAATTAAAAGTAAATAAAAAAAAAGTATTTAAAAACTAAAATCAAAATCATATCAAATTGAAAAAATTTTCTGAAATCAAAATTAAAATTAAATCATAATTTAAATATATTGAAAACTAAAATCAAAATTAAATCAATATTGAAAACTAAAAAAATCAAAATTAAAACTAATTCAAATTAAAAAAATCGAAATCGAATTAAAAATTTAATTAAAAGTGATTAAAAATGACGAAAATAAAAAAAGTTACTAAAAGTGACGAAATGTATTAAAAGTGATTAAAAGTTACAAAATATATTAAAAGTGAATAAAAAGTGACGAAATAATGGTACAATGTTTTATAAACAATCTTTTATTATAAAACTATTTATAATAATACATAATAACATTTAATATTATAGTTACGTTTTAAAACTTATTACATTTAATTTAATTCTTATACAATAATATAAGTTATTAAAATTATTAAAATCCTTCTCCTCCTCCTCCTCTTCCTTTTTATTATTATTATATTTAGTTATTATTCAAACTTACTTAGCTTTTAAAGTATTTAAAATGTTTTTATGACGGTTTGGATATAAATCAAAATTTCCATCGTTCAGATTATTTTACTTTAAATTTACAGTATAAAAATTTTTTGACATTTGGATTATATGTATCAAAAGCTAACTTATTGTAACTTGTTTATATTATTATCTATGCTATATACATAAAAATATCTGAAATCAAATTTTTAATTTAAAGCTAAAAAATTTTAAATTATATTTGAAAAATTAAATAAAAAAATTCATAAATTAAATAAGAAGGTGGTTGTCCTAGAATCAAATTAATTAATAAATTTTTTATTAAGATAATTAAGAGATTAATAATTGAATTATAATACAGCTTATAAATTAATTTTAAAATAAATGTTAATGTTGATTCAATATTATATTTAAAATTTTGATCGGTTTTCGATTACATTTTAAAAACATTTTATAATTTGATTGCAAATTATTTTTAAATTTATTTATTGTAAGCATTTTCTCATTTTCAACAAAGATTGATACAATTGTTATATTCTTTATTCTATTTTCTACATTGTAGGAGGCTATTATTAAAAAATGTTTAAGAGATATTATTATAGGATTTATATTATTTAATATAAAGAAAAAATTCCATAATAAATATAAAAGGTTTTACTGACGTACAGACGTAAAAGGCAAATCAATATATATGAATTATGCAGTCTTAAAAACAAAATTATAATATACCCCACTTTAAAAATCTAAAATAAATTAAATTAAAATAAATATTAAGTCATAATCCAAAATATTAATTGAAATATTTTTTCTGTAAATAATATATAACTTTAATATATAATTTACGGTTCGTTAATCCATATTAAAATACATAATGTAGTGACCGATAAGTTACAATTTTCTTCTACGCTGATTATTAACTTAATTTATATTTATTTATAAATTTAATATATCGCTTTAAAATTTATATTACAAGCTGTAATTTAAATATTAAAATCAATAAAATTTTTATACAACTAAACAACTTTATTGAATTGGATTATTTAAGATTTGGTATTACGTCAAATTCTAAGTATTTTATTTTATAAATCATTTTTAATTAAAAATTATTTATCGTTCGAAATTCAAAATTATCTTTATATAGCCATCATAGTTTCAAAATTATTTCTAAATTAATTTTATTTTTAATAGATATTTCATATTAATAAATATACTTTACTTTTTAAGATTTCAATGTACTTTAAAGTTTCATTTTGTGTTTTTTCTAAAGAAAATTTTTTATTTATGCGTGTTGAGTTAATATTTAAACCAGCTTTAAAAGGTAATAATTTTATTGCAGTTTTATTTGTTTTAGTTTTTAGTCGATATCTTTATTTATTTTGATAAATTTTGGAAAATAGTGTTTAAACTAATTTAAATTAAAGATGTTACTGGTCTTGCTTCATCGACATCTCTCGAAACGACAAATATTAAATTTGTCGATATATCAATAACCGATATGAACGACTAAAACCTGATATACCAACAATAGACATAAAATTATTAAAAAGTTTTAATAATAGAATAGCAAAAAAATTGTATAAAAATAATATTTATTAGTTCACTATTCATTTTTAATAGTAATAATGTATAAATGTATGAAATCATATATATAAAAACTCAAAAAAGACACACGGTCTTAATATACTCCAACCCTGAAAATCCCAACCCCTCGACAACTATTAGGAAAAAAGGAGGGGCATGGGAGCTTGGCCCCTCTAGGGGGTGGGCCCCCTCTAGGAGGGTTGAGGTAGGAAAAAAATAGGATTAGATTTAGATAGGGTTAGGTTTGGTCGGGTGGGTGTAAGTTGCCTATAAAATACCTTGACGTTTAATACAATCAAAATTCATATATATATCTTTAAATTTAATAACAAAAATTTATTATCCATTTTTCGGATTTTATCACAACTTTTACAAAATGTTAATGTGATATATATAAGAAGAAACGTTTTTTTAAAAATAATATTATGGTTTTTTAATTTCTATTCCAAAAATGAATAAAAACAAGAAAGAGTATGAACATACATTTATATTATATTATAAGTTAATTCATTAGGATATTACAAATTTTTGTGTATTAAATATTTTTTGACATTTAATTATAGTT